>OX453090.1:72792664-72992591 GCA_949708635.1 Hirtodrosophila cameraria | reverse complement strand
CGAATAACCTCATTTTGACGCTTGGGTTTTGAAGAACGACTTTAGTGTTTCAGTTGCTTTTATACATATTTGGGCTATGAGGAAGATCACATAAGAGTTTACCAACAGCTATATGGCATTTTAATTGTAACAACAAGATAACACAAGTATTTTACCAATTATTTTTGTCAGTAAAAAGTTAAGGGCGGCGTTAATGAGAAACCTTAATTACATTTATATTTATTTTTAAGTTCTAGATTGGTACAACTTATGTTCAATTAAAATAATAACTCTACCAATGTATTAAAAATGTTTGCTTATCGGGTTTCTATAATAATGTTATAGTAGTTTTCTACCGAAATTTGAATTGCCGTGACTGTAATAAGTTCAATTAGTAACCATAATTAAGTGTGTCATTAATATAATATATAGATATATATGTTTTTTTTTTAACAAAATTAAGAATAGCTTGAATAGGTTTGAAAACGCAAAGGATCCCAACGTAAATCAATGACACTTTTAGTATAGCTATTAAGTACACTTATTATGACCTTAAAAAGTCTAATTTTGTAGAAACTAATTTTAAGATTATTCCAAAAACCTGCTAAGCAAAATGTTTTAAACACATTGAAAGTATAATTAATTTTATAATTGAAGAGTAGTCATATCTAGAACATAAAAATAAATAGGAAAAAATTAAATGGTTTTCATTAACGCTGTTTCTAACTTCTGCCACAACCCCATTTTAAATGTGAAATATTTATAAAAATAATGGGTAAAATGCTTAAATGAACTTATTTTCAATTTTGAAATGCCATCTAGCTATTGGTACACTCTTATGTAAACTTCTTTATGGCCCAAATATGTATAAAAGCAACTGAAAAACTACAGTCGTTCTTCAAAACCCAAGCGTCAAAAATGAGGTTATTCGAACTAATCGCTGTGCTAACTTTGGTTGCCCTGGCCAACGGAGCTAGTCTGGCAAAGGAATCTGCAAATCTTGAGGCAAATTTAAGGACTTCCGCTAACTTTGATTGGACAGACTACCATAGCTTGGCTGAAATAGAGTCCTGGCTGGATGATATACTTGCCGCTTATCCAGATGTTACCGAGGGCTTCGTCATTGGTAAATCATATGAGGGTCGTGAAATACGCGGCATTAAGATCTCATACAAATCGGGAAATCCGGGTATCTTTATTGAATCCAATATACATGCACGCGAATGGATAACCTCAGCGACGGCCACTTGGTTGATCAATGAGCTGCTCAGCTCCAAGGATACTCAGGTGCGAGGAATAGCCGAGAATCTTGACTGGTACATTGTACCTGTGCTGAATGTGGATGGATTTCTCTACACACACAGAAGGGATGAATTTGAATACACACAGATCGGTGACAGATACACAGAAATGGTGACGAAACGTTTGTGGCGTAAGACACTCCGACCATCCAATACGACTAAATGCTTTGGAGTTGATCTCAATCGAAACTATGACTCGCATTGGATGGAAAATAATGGCAGCTCATCAAGTCCCTGCTCGGATACATATGCTGGGCCACATCCATTTTCCGAGCCGGAGACAAAAGCGATCTCGGACTTTGTGAGCAGCATTAAGGATAAATTGAATATTTATCTGGCCTTTCACTCTTACGGCAAGGAACTTATACAGCCATCTGATTACACGATAGAAAAAACAGACAACTTCTATGATCTGAGAAATGTGTCGAAGTCGTTTAGTGAAGCGGCGAGAAAACGTTATAATACGATTTACACATACAAGAGTGAAGAAAGTAAAATAACATGTGAGTTTTGAATTTATATAAGATCATGTTGTACATTTTATTGAATTTTAATATTTTAGATTCCGCGACAGGAACAGCTAACGATTGGGCATACTATGAGCAGAACATCAAATTATCCTATACTATTGAAATGCGTAATGATAATAGTACCGGTTTTGTGCTACCACCTGAAAATATTATACCCAATTCCGAGGAGATATTAGATGGCATTGTGGCCCTGGTGTCTAGATCTAAAGAGCTGGGCTATCTTGTACCTAAGTATAAGCTATAAATAACTGGAAAGTTGAGCAGCAATAAAGCCATAAAGATTATTTCATGATAAATGCCGGTGCAGTTTAATTTTAGTATTAACTATTTAGTTCGACACGATAGCAATCAGTCAATATTCGATATGCGCCTGATTTGGATGTTTGCCACGCTTGTGGTCCTGGCCAGCGCTGGGACACTTAAGGATACACCGAAATTGCGCTACGATAACTACAGTGTCTATCAGTTGAGCATAAAGAACAAGCTACAACTATCGCTGATAACTAAACTAAGCGAACTGAGCCAGAAGGTAATTAGGATGTGCCCAATGTGAAGATTGATATTACTTTGATTTCTGCATGTATTTCTATGTTTTAGTATGACATTTGGAAGGATTATGATGAGCACACTGAGCAGGTGCACATTATGGTGAATCCCGATGAATTAAATCACTTTCAGCTATTACTTAAACTCTATGGCATTAGCAGTGAGCTTTTAATTGCTAATGTACAAAAGTGAGTAGCTAAAAACCGATTTAAATTTCAATTCCAAAATCTATTTCTTGCATTATATAAGTGGTCAAGTTATTTTGGAATGGTCTGATAAGACATTGCTATTAGCTGGCCATAATTAATATACTTATTGAACATTATAAAGATTATGATTTGGTGTATATAGGCTTATCGACGCAGAGCAAGTCAACACCAGAGATAGTGGAACCTTTGGCTGGAAACGTTACCATGAACTGGCTGAGATCGAGTCCTGGCTGGACGGCATATTTGCGGCATATCCTGCTGTAACTGAAGAATTCATTGTTGGTAAATCCTATGAAGGACGCACGATTCGTGGCATCAAGATCTCACATGGTGCAAATAAGCCAGGCATTTTCATCGAGTCCAATATACATGCACGTGAATGGATCACCTCGGCATCGGCCACCTGGTTCATCAACGAGCTGCTTAGCTCCAAGAAAACCGAAGTGCGCAAATTGGCGGATAACTATGATTGGTATATTGTGCCCGTATTCAATGTAGATGGATTTGAGTACTCACATCGATCGGTAAGAGCAAAGAGCAGCATGCCAGATTCGGAATTACTTAACTTTAAAAATGATTTCTTATAGAATCGCATGTGGCGCAAGACACGTCAGCCACATGCCACATCCTCTTGCATAGGAGTCGATGGCAATCGCAATTTTGATTCACATTGGATGGTTAATAATGGTGCCTCCAATAATCCCTGCAGTGAAACATTTGCTGGCGATGCAGCTTTCTCGGAGCCAGAGACAAAAGCATTATCTGAATACGTAACGAGCATAAAAGACAAGTTCAGTGTATACATCTCGTTTCACTCCTATGGCCAATGGTTGCTCACTCCCTATGGCCATACAAAGGATGAGGTGCCAGATAACTACGATGATTTAATGCTTATAGGTGAAGCCTTTACTGGCGCCATCAAAAAGTTGGTCTATGGCACTGAATATGTGCACGGCACCACATCTAAAGTGTTATGTAGGTTCTTTGCAGCTCCAGACTTTGAATGGAAATCTAAATAGAAATCTTTTTTTACTTTGCAGATGTTGCCTCCGGCACCTCCGTCGATTGGGTCTTCAATGAGCTCAACAAAAAGGTGGGCTTTACCATTGAGTTCCGTGATAAGGGCAACTTTGGCTTTGTCTTGCCACCTGCTTATATTCTGACTAATTGCGAGGAACTTATGGCTGGCATGATTGCATTGATTGATAAGACCGAAGAGCTGGAGTACTTTTAAACATGTGTGTATTTTTTTTATAGATTACTCATCATTAAAGTACCTCATGTAGGATGCCAGTAGATCATCCATTTTATAGCCTTGTGTGGTGCTGCACAGCAGCTTTGAGGCGCCAATCATATTACCGAAACGTATGTGAAAATGATTCTTGCCTGAGCTCCACATGCCCAGTTCAGCATAGCTGTAGCTACGCAATAGATTCTTAGTATGTCCATCTAGCAGATGGAAGCCGGTGCAGTTGATGGCAATCAATAGATTCTCGGATAGGGACTCCTCGTTCAGCTGCTTGACGGCAAAGAAAGTAGAGCCAAAGCAGCGCTGCTTGGCGAGCTCATGCAGCAACATTAGCTTAGCCTGATCCTCTTCTAGAGCCGCATCCTGCTCCAGCAGCGGCAACAGCTGCTGATGCCACTCGGCCAGCGTCTGCAGCTGCAGCAAATCCTCAGGCAATAGTCGAGGCAGCAGCTCGACCAAGGGCAAAGCTTCGCCACGATCCTGATCCGCTCTATAGATGAGTCTGGCTAGCTGCAGTGCCAGCTCAAAGTCAATGGCATAGTAGCCCTTGAGATACTTATGCAGCTCCTGTGGATAGCTAAAGATTAGATCCGCATTGATATCCGCACCAGGCTGACAGTCCAGCCAAAGTTTGCGCATAAAATGCAGCTGATAGTGACCATCGCAGCTGGAACGGATTGTCTTTTGTTGGCGTAGATAATGCAGCAATTCCGTAATGAAATCAAACACAAATTCCGACTCGGGCATGGCATAAACCTTCTCGCCCAGCTTCAGAAAGATGCTAAAGCCTAGCTGCGATTTAAGCTCCAAACGCTGTGCTATTTCTGCAATAAGTTCAGCTCCTCGCGTATAAGACTCTATTTCAAAAGCTTCCACGGTGTCATCGGGAAAGTAAATCCTATGATAGATATGCATGCAACGCTGCTGTATGCCCTCCACCTCAATCAAGTGTGGTGCCTGCTTCCGTTGGCCATGCTGCAGTGTGCGTTTCAAGCGTTTCAGACAGGCATCCGCCAGTGCATCGGAACGCATGCGCAGCAGCAGGATTAGCTCACGCATGATGAGCACACTGGGCGTCATGATGCCAGTGGCTAGATAAAGCAAATCCCAGCCACGTTGCTCACTCTCCGCCTGCGGATTGCCAGTTAGCTGCTTCATCAGCTGGCAAAAGATCTCATCGCAGAGCAGAGGCTGCTGCAGTGCCGGCTGAAAGATGAGGTCCGTGTTGACAGGCAGATTGCCGCGTGCAATGTCGCCCATGTACTAAAAGAAAGTAGGATTCTATAGATATCTCAATAAAACCTAAGCAGACTGCTAACCTTTAGTATATGATGATAGATGACCAGTGCCTGCTGATAGAGCTGCGGATTGGCATGCACAGCCTTCAGCAATGGCGCCTTCAGTGGTTCGGAGGAATATCTCCAAAGTGGTGACTTCTCCGAGCTGTGGGGGGGACAGAAAATAAGCAATTCCTGTAAACACACCAGCTTGATTGCTACTTACTCCAAGGGCTCTCTAAACTGCAGCACAGCAAACTGGGCCAAACTGTGCTGACGACGTCGTGGAGCATTCATTTCACTATTCGTCTTGGGTTGCTCTATCAGCTGGCCACCAACACGCTCCTTGAAGATCTGCTGTAGCTCCAGACTGGGTTTAGCTAGTGTAGCCAGAATGCGTACATTGCCAGCGGCAAATTCACCCCATTGTCCATTGGCAGAGCCGCGCCAGCAGCATTTAGCATCAGCTGACATTAACTGGGCGCCGGTGACGCCAGCGTCAAACTGCACCAGATCGCCAGCTTTCAACGGCAGCTGATCGTCCTGTTCCAGATCCTCTTGTACACTGTCAATGGCCACGCCATAGCTGGAGCGTTGTCGCAGATTGACCAGCATGTAGTCTATGAGTTCAGCTGCATCCAAAGCCTCGCTGCACTGCAGCACAAAGTTCTCCTGCTGTGCGGTGAGCACATGCAACTGATCATTGGCCTGATACTGCACCTTGAGCAGCTCTGCATAGCTGCAGGAAGCCAGCACCTGTTCCGTTTCATCGATGAGCGAGAGTCCTGTGGCATTAATAGCCAGCATGAGTTCATCGCTTTGCAGCTTGGGACCGGATAAACGAAGCACCTCGTAAAGACGGGCATGACGCATGGGCCAGGATAGATGTGCGTACAGGCAGATGTCCTCCTTGGCACGCTGCTGCGACTCTGCATCCTCGCCCTTCTTCACATAGGAACTGCGCTCGTAGGTGGCTGCAATTAGACGACTCCAGTTCTGCACGGCACGTTCGCCGGGTGCAAGCAAATCCCTGGGCACAAAGGCAGTCAGTTGGCTGTCATTCAGCCTGGCCACGGGTCCTGGGCCATGTTCAATATAACAGGCCAGTGCACACACCATGGCAATATCCTTCTCAGAGCGACAGCGATATTCACCACATTTCAAACCGCTCATAATCTGCTTATAGATTAGCTGCGTGGCCTTGGCATCCAGTGCAGGATCATACCAGGCATCAAAGAGTTCCTTGCGCAAATACAGCTTCCAGGGCGCATCCAACTGCCGCTGCTCGCAGCTTGAAATGGCATCCAGCACGTGCTCACGTCCAGCACCCAGCGGCATGAGCTTCTCATGCAACGACAAGACCAAGCCAAAGCCAAAGCTATCGCTTAGACCCAGTCCATCGCACAGCTGCTGCACTGCCTCCCTGGCCGTGCTGGCTGCATCCACCTGCAGCTTACGCACCTGTCCATCCATTAGATGAATGGCCAACTTTAAAGGCTGCCGGCTGCGTATTGCCTGCAGCTCCAACAGCGAAGGTGGCTGGGAACGTGCTCCATTTGCCAAAGTGCGCTCCAGATGTTGCAGCGAGGGTGCAGCCTGCAACCTGGCAGTGCCCACCTTCATATAGCTGCGTAGATAGGGCTCGAAATTGGAGCTGGGTGGAAAGCAGCTCAGGCAAAGCGAGAGCAGCAGCCAGCCGCGGGAGAGCGAATTGCGACTGGGATTGAGATAAAGCTGCTTGCAGATCTGTGCTAGGATCTCGTCTCTGTAGAGGAATCATAGAGAATATAGCTGCATTAACAAAGCTTCTGCTGCTCACCTTAAACATTCCTTCAAGATGCCATGTCCGATGATCAGATGCAGCTTATCCAGATGACTGCTGCCAGCATTTAGCCAGAGTTGATAGAACTCTTCCGCATCCCGTTGACCATTGCCAATTAGCTTGGGCTGACGCTTGAGAGTTTGACGTATAAAACGACGTGGCTTGGAGCCAAGGATACGCGCCATGTCCTGCATGAGTTGTGGATTACGCAAGGAGTGATCGCTCGGATTCGGAGCAGCCTCTGGCAAATCACCCATAAAACGCAGTATCAATAACCAAATAGCCTAAATTATAAGAGAATTAGGTAAATGATGAGATCGCAAACGGCTAAAAGAATTTTAACAAAAACATAAACTAATTTGATTGAATTGAATTTGTACTTTAAAAACAGGACAAAGAAAATTCACAAAAAACTATTAACATCAAAGCCAATCTAACAAAACAGAAATCACAAACAGTTAAGGTTTTTTTAGATTGTCACTTATAATTCTCAAATGGTTTAAGCAAACGCTAGGTCTAGTGCCCGACTGAAGCCCATTTTTAAAACATCATCTTGTTTCTTGTATCTTATTTTATATCTTATTTTACAACTTATTTATCTGAAAACTTCTAAAACTGTTCTAAATTATGTTGTTTTTGAAACCAGAGCTCCGAAATACTTCATAAAAACAATTTTTGATGAACTGTGAAACACTTCGACAGTCAACAGTTCGACTGTTTTCAAACTGCTTGGTATGGTGGAACTTAAAGGTGCTGGTTCAAGCACAGCCAAAAAAATCTTTCCAGTGAAATGCGGAAAGCTTTAAAAAAGTATGACAAACATTTAAATCAATAAGTGTCCGTGACTTCTGCAAAAATGTTAAATGTTTTTGAAGATTGAAGAAAATTATGAAAATGTGCCAATTGAGCTGGCAGAAATACCCCCAAATATCCTGTTGCGAAACATTAAGGTTACTTGTTTACGTGTCGAAAGCTAACAAAATATATATGGAAAACGTAAAACGGGCATCGTGAAATTTTGGAACTCAAAAAAGTAAAGATGTTTCAACTAGACTGCCTAACCAGATGGGGTTGCATACCAAAATTTGGAAAAATTAAAGCAGGAAATTGAATTTGGGAAAGCAAAAATGAGGAAATGCCGATATTAAGCTTTTAAGCACAATTATTCCAAGTGATCTGTGTTAAGAGGTGTATTTATTTTTTCTAATATTGGAACGCAAGCGAGATTTTGTTAGGGACGTATCCAAAAATATAAGTTCATGGCATATTCAAAAAGTTGATTTCAATAATGTGTAGAGCCGTTCCTTCCAAAAGATTTTTATTTAACCTTTACTTACGGTCCCTGGAAATGATATATATACGAGCTAAAATTGACTTACCTTGGCAGCCATTTGATCAATGGAAAGTTCATGTTTCAATAGAGGCTGCTTTAACGGCTTTCTTTCATGCTGAGCTGTTGTGCCGCTGAGGAAATAGGTGGATGCATATTTCAGGAAACTAAAGTCCGAGGTGTCCACATTATTGGGAACAAGCTTGGGCAGACGTATAGTGCCACCAGAGCTGATGCTGTTACTTTTTCTCAAAGTGATCTGTAATAATAAGAAAAGTAAATTATTATATTAACGTTTTTGTAAGCGTATTTAAAGTACGACATGCTGCATATAACATTTTAATGCAATGTTAATACTCTGTTAAGTTTCTCTTATACACACACATCCATCCATTCAGTTTATAATTCACCTGCCTTTATTATTTTAGACAGCTGTAATCTATGTAGGTGCCACCTACTATTTAAAGCGCTCTATGGTAGTAAGCTTTTTGTTTAATATTGCACCCGAAGATATGCCGAACCGATAAGAACCCCTCGATTATTTACGATCGCATTTTATTTCATTTATCATTTGGGGGGTATTTGTTTTTAAATTTCCACCGCCATCCGATAGCGATAGCTAAGACTTGGTACGAGTTCTTGTTGCTAAAATATTTCTTATTCTAAACTTAGTTGCTGACAATTGCCGACACCGTACGTATCTCTGGATTCTGAATGGCGGTAAAACGAATGAAATTCAAAATACATTTGTTAATAAATATTGAGAATTTGTAGTGTTTTAATGTTGTTTCATTTCTAATTAGTTGGTCTAGTGAAATTGGTGAATTTTGATTGATGCTTAATTAAAATCGCAGCTTATTTGAACTTAAGAAAACCTGACTACAAGTTATTGTTTTGAAGTTAGACATCTGAAACTATTATATTTACTTTTTAAAACATTTTGCACTATGTTCATGGTTCTAAAATTATAAAGGCTAAGGTAAGATAACTTTTTACACCTTGGAATTCGTTTAACCTTGGTATATTCAGATATATTGAAGAAGCATTTATAAAATTCGACCATAACAAACTTGAAAGTACTGTTTTGAAACATAGCTTTGAAAATACTTAATATTAAGAAATACAGCTTAAAATAAGAAGAGCAAAGGTAAGATAATTAAAAATACACCTCAACGTTTGCTTAACTTTGGTACAGACATATTAATAAAAGCAGCATTTATAAAGTTAAAAAATAACAAAATTGAAAGTTCTTTTCTATAGCTTTTTCAACAATAACACCTGCCCATTGAAACTATATTTATATGAGTACTCTAACAATCCACTTCTTGAGATTATTAAGTTCTAATCTATTACACTTTTGTGTTTATTTAAATATTGTCAATAGCTTCTCCAAAGTGTGGTGAGTCAAATTTAAAGCAATGCTTATCAATTAGTTGAAAAATAAATATAAAATATGCAACCAATGGTGTTATTTTCCGTAGATAATATTTCAATTAAATTTAACCCAAAAACAATAACAAAAGAATTGCGTACTTTTCTATTTTGGGCAAATATTACGTCTTTTTCTTTTTGATGTGGTAAGTCTATTAAAACTAGGCCGTATTTCAAATAAATGATAGCTATCAGACATGGTCTTAATTTGAAGGTTGACATTGATCAGCAAAGCCCCTGGACACATATAGAGAGTATGATAAGCGCGATATGAAATGACCAAACTGTACAAGAACAAAGACAATTGAACACACATACTTTATGGTATTAAGTATATCCATAAACAACTACCATAAACCATAAAAACGAAACGTAGACGGATGATGAAGAAAAAGACGAATGGATTGCACATATTTCTAAATTTCTTAGATATCACCAAAGCGGGTTTTATTTACAAAATATATAATAAATATTAAATACATAAGATATATACAATTATAAAATAGGAAACTTTTGCTGTTGTTAAAAAAAAACATTAACAAAATAAACGATCACAAAACAAAGCTAATGCAAATCGATAAACGATTAAGTGTGTATGTATATACATATATATTATATACAAGCCGACATTTATATGTATAACATTTTTGTTTTGTACAGGTGCCACAACACAACTCAAATCCCCAAAAATACACAGGACAAGCGAGTCGATTGAAAGAGCTGCTTGCACAGAAGAAACTCTGCCAATCGCATTTCATAATATCAGCTATTAAATACTACTTATCGTATAGGCTCTGGCTATTGTTTAATTTGTTCAGGGCTGTCCCAACACACGCCACTGCTAGAGACGCGTCTGATCGACTATTTTGCGAGGCGCTGCCTCATAGTAGTTGACGGGTCGGGACAGCAGCTTGGTGGGCACATCTTTGCGCAAGCGCAACTGCCGCTCAAAAAGCAAAGATTTCTCCTTCACATTCGGACCCAGCGGACCACTCACATCGGGCTCATCGTTGAGAAAACCAAATACATCGTCCACAATCTGCTTGGATGACTCCACATCCATATAGCCAGGACTATCCAAACCATTGCCATTCGTTCTGGCCACGCCATTGCTGGAGAATCTTCCGGCCAGCGGCATAATTGCAACGGGTGACATTGCGGGCGGCGGTGGCAAGGACATGCGTGACTGCAACATGGGTGCTGGCGCTCTGATCTGTGGCTGCTCTGTGCCTTTGATGGATTTTGTGCGTTTGGGCTGCTGCACAGCGGCCATGGTTATAGCATTGCGTGCGGCAAGCTCCTCCTTGAGACGCTGTTCCTCCGCCTGCTGCTGCTTGAGACGCTGCTGCTCCAGCTGCTGCAGTCGCAGCTGTTCCTGCTCCTTTAATTGCTTCTGCTGCTGCTGTGCCTCCTTTTGCTTTAGCCGTTTGGCTGTCAGCTCTACGCCAAAACGCTTCCTCGCCAAGTAGCCGCGACTTAGCGCCTGCAGCTTAATCGTGCGACTGCGCACCATGGTAAACTTGGTGGTCAGCTGCTGCGCCGCTATGCAGGCGCCCAAGCGATGGAAGCCCAAACGCATAGTCTGATACCTGAGCCGCTGTGCACGTCCACGCCAATGCCGCTGCACTGTGACAATAGCCTGGCGATATTTCTGCAAATAGCGACGAAACAACACACGTCGTATGCCACGCTGTATGGTCACAATGCACTTCAGCATTAGCCGGGAACGCTCTGCCTCCAGCAAGGCATCATCCTCATCCCGCAAGAAGAGCTTCGTGCGTCCATACTGACGATCCGAGTCCGCGGACAGCACTGCCTCACAAATCTGCCGCGACAGCAAACGGCAATCGCATTGATCTAGAGGTCCTGTGCGCGGCACCAGCAGCCGATAGCGTTCCACAAAGGCGCGGTAGGCGTGGCGTATGGGATAACCAGCACGACGTATGCGAGCCGTTTCCATCATGCCGGAGTAGCGCAACTGACGCACGCACAGCTCCTTGTCAAAGTTCTAGATGAGTATAGAAGATTAGGATTAGTATAAGACTGCAATTTTATTGAAAAAGGGAGAAAAAGGACCTTAAAAGTGTATGTAAAAGGACTAGGCACTGTAATCTTTGCACTAAACGTGTTTATCACGTCTTTATGAACTACATCGCAATTTCAAAATGTTTATAGCATACTTATCAGAGAATGAGTCAGAGAGGAAACACGCAAAGAGATTTCTGAGAAATCAAGAAACCTTCAATAAACAATAAACCATCACTGATTCATAGAAATAACGATATGTACTCACATTTGGTTCCTTGTACTCATTAGGCTTAATGCAGCGTATAAAATAAGGATGTGCCTGTGACAAGGTGCGCATCAACATGTCCAAAGAATTGCGAAATTTAACGCACAATGTGGGCTGCTTCTTGGCCGTATCCATGGGCATTTCATGGGGAAAGATATCCACCAGATACTTGTTGCTAGCACGCTGCACAAGCGAACGCAGATCGGTGCTAAAGGAATCACGATTCTTCTCAAGAAAACCCAGCGGATTATACATAACTACGCCAGCATAGTGACGTATGCCAAAGAGCGAGGTTTGTGTGGTTTTGCCTTTGACATAGATGGAACGATTGCCATGTTGAACATGGAGTTTATCTAGCAGCGTTTGATCTGTGCCTTTGGGAAACTTGGATTCCTCATCGATGAGCGACATGATATTCACGGGCTTCATGCCAATTAGATCAAGTATATCCTGATTGTCCTGAAAGTCAATATGCTGCCAATTGATATGCTCCAGCTGGTACTCTGCTTGCTCCATCTGAGAATGAGAAATGACATTAGAACTGTATATTGATAAAGTGTTTATAAATAGTGCTTACCTTGAAAATGTGTCCAACAAAGAACTGCTGCAGATTCTCATTGGCATAGTTGATGCACAGCTGCTCGAAGCTATTGTTGTCAAAGTTCTCAAATCCAAAGATGTCCAACACGCCAATGCTGTTGACAGGCTCCACTGGCTGCTTGTTGATTGTATCATTGATGCGTCGCACAATGCGCACAAAGATGCCATCATAAAGCGACTTGACGAAGGCATCACGACCCTCCAAAGCCGCCTCCTTGGACAGACTGGTCACCACATGCTCGCCATGCACAAAAATGGTGCGTTGCGTAAGCGCCGCATTCAAGGACGAAGCTGGCAGACCCAACAACTTTGCCACACGCTGCAAGTTCGCATCATCATCCACCTCGGCTGCCTCCAAATTGGCCACCTCAGTGGCCTTGAAACGCAGGTTGCCCAGATGCAGTATGGCAGCCAGCAGGCTGAGTATGCACCAGACTTCATCTGGCTTAAAGCTTAGCACCTTCATGGCCGCACGTATGTCGGCAAAGTCCTTGGCATCCTGCTTGCCCGGCAGCGTAAAACAGCCACCCTGTGCTAGATAATGATACTGACTAGGCGACTGCTCCTGCAGCTGCAGGCGTTCCCGCTCGGGCGCACTTAGACCCGCCAGCATGCAGTAGAAGATATGATAGTTGCGCTCCTCGCGGCTCTGGAACACTATGCGTGACTTCTCCAACAAATATTGCTGTACGCGAGCACCCTGTATAGCGCCCTCCGGCGTAAAGCGTATGTCAATGTATTTGCCAAAGCGAGAGGAGTTATCATTGCGCACGGTTTTGGCATTGCCAAAGGCTTCCATTATGGGATTGGCCTCAATGATTTGTTGCTCAATCCAGGAGTGCTTGCCACTAATGGCAGCCAGATACTGTAGTATTAGCTTGGTGCTTTCGGTCTTGCCCGCGCCGGATTCACCGCTGATGACCACACACTGATTCTCCTTGAGCCGCTGCAAACGCTGGAAGGCATTGTCGCTTATAGCAAAGATGTGCGGTGGCAGTTCATTGAGTTTCTTATTGCGATAGAGTTGTATCTCGCGATGCGTATAGATGGGCAGTATCTGGTAAGGATTAATGGCCACCAGCATGGAGCCTGTGTATGTCTGTAAAGCAAGTCGTTTGAATAGGGTTAAAGTTAACTTAAATATTCATTTTAAACTCACATAAATCAACTGCTTGGCATAACGTGTCTGTAGATTGCGCAGTATTGTATACTCCTGCAGATCACCCAAGGTAATCATATCCTCCACATCCTCATGCGAGGTCAGATGCATGGCCTTGAGCACATCATCAGCCGGCACCCAAAACTGTTTCTTAGCATCATCACAGACCAAAGTCTGGGTCTTCTCTGTGCGCACAATGCGTGCTCCAAAGGGTACCGCGAATTCGCAGGCTGTGTTTTGTGGCTTAACCCACACATATTCGCCCTGCAATGAATCGAATTGAAAAGATCTTATCGTTGTAATAATAATTGTGTACACGCGCCTCATTTCATCAAATACTATGATTAGATATCGATATACTACAGCGTTGTAAATACCTAACGAGTATCGTATTGTGTAGAAAACTCATGTCATTTCGGAGTCGCATTTTGAAATATTACTCAATATCAGGAAATTCGGTGTATATATTATGTAAGTATGGGTATATGGCAGATATAGTATATGGTATCGTTTCTCAAAGTTGATATCACCTGAAGCTACCTAATTTATAGAATAAATAGTAAGTAAATAGTGATAAAGAAAATTTCAATAAATTTCTACATAGAATTGTTTAATAAATTCTTCTTTTTATAGTTAGTTTATCAGTTAAGTCAAGTGCATTTTAATCAGCTCAAAATTGTCTGTTTTTAAAGTCATAAAGATCTTTTTGATGATTTCTTGTTAATAGTCATAAATACCATTGCTTATATTTATAAATAAATTTATAAAAAATTATTACAGAGAACATAGAACATAGCTCTAAAGGTATGTAGATGCCAAGCAAATTCCTTTGATATCGCATGACTTAATTTTAAAAACCGGAAAACTTTGATAACAAATCAACAAAGAAGTCTATATCATTGTAAAATAATTAAGCAATGCTTTTATACATGCTATAAAGCAGTTAAACTTAGCTCTTATCAGAGACACACAGTCAAGTTGAATCAAATACTTTAACAATCAGTTTCAGTTTTTGGCATTATTGACAAACTTTAAATAAATCTTTCATTTCCACAAGAAACTCATTTGAATAAATAACAACAAATTGTTGTTGCCTAAAACTATGTTCAAAGTGCTTATCTTATCGCCGGAATGTCGATATACAAAAAGTCTTATCATTGTTTTACAATCAACGACGCCAAACACAACACGGCAACAAACAGTTTTAATTGACAAAAAAAAAAAAAAAATGAAGGAAGAGCACTATGTTTCAAGTAGAAAACTTAAATACAAAAATTTGACTAAAGATGACAGCAAACCAAAATAAATTCTAGATAGTCAACATTTGGCACAGCTGCAACAATAATAATTAATTATATTTAAATATTTGTATTTTTTTGCAAAGCTTCGATGGCCTTGTTTATCTTTGCATAATAACAGAAGACACCTGTGCACAGACTTCATGATAAGATTATGACTAATAGCTACTGTAAAAACAAAACACTTAACAATAAAACTGCATACCTTTAATCGTACAAACTTTCTTTAACTCAAAAGGGGGATTCCTGCGTGTTAAGAATTTGTTTAATCTATTAAAAATTATGATTTACAAATCATTTATAATTTGTCTAATCGAATGTCTAGCAAATTCTAAATCACGAACTAAACATGAGGTCATCCGAAATATATTGTATATATGTTTTATGAATTAATATTTAATTGAAAAATAATGTGCATGATGATCTAATCATCAGATAGTACAGGTCGTAATCAAAATACCAGCTGACACAAGTGGGCAGCAAATTTTACTCAAAACTTATCGGATAAGAAATAAGGTACAGGAAGCACTTGAAAGTTGAAGTGATGTCACAAGATTTTTTTAAACATATATTTTTTGTATTATTTACAAACCAATTGTGTAAAAGATATATGATAAAGTTGTCAAGAAGTTTTAGAAGTTGTAGAAGGAAACATTTCCAAAATCTATATAGTATGTTGATTCTTAGTATGATTCGCGTGGAGATTCTAGTTAATTGAAGTTCTATAAGAACTCCTGAGAAAGAATGCTGACTTAAACCGATTACAAAACCCATTTCCGAAACCGATCAAAACATTCGGAATCCGTATTATGAGTCATTTCGAATTCATTTCGAAAATCAGAAAGAATTTTGAATGACAAAGTTTTGCTTTTAAGACTTCACTGAGAAGCATTCGAACTCATCTTAAAAAAGAAGAAATATTGCAATTTTATTGAAAAACTCAAACAAAAAATGTTACGGAATGAAAAGTGCTCGGAATTGAAAACAGGTTTTAATGCACAAATTTTTAAATTTTAAGATTTAAACAGAGTATTTTCACGTCGAGTTTTCGGGACTGCAGCATACTTAATTAATTTCCATTTGTTAGTTGATAAGAAATTGGTTTGACTTTATCATGTGCTAGAGCTATCATATAGCTATCAATTCAGCGCCACAAATTTGAAATACTAAAAACTCTGCTGAGATAAACTTTCCGCTATTAAAAACCTGAATTTTTGGCGTTGGCCTAATCACAAATGTATTTGACACTTGTATATTTCAGTAATTGTACATTTTTTGTCGAAGCATGGAGCCCATATAGCACAAAAGTGACAAGTCGTCTAGATATGCGGAAGTCTTCAGTATAATGCCAGACCATATATATATATGGATTTTTTGATAATTACAAGTATGCCACGCGTGGCAGCTGATGAGCGTACGTTAAAGTCAACGAACAGAAAATTGGCGTAGAATATTTGTTATCATAGTAATTTTCTGATAAGAACATAGCGATATATATAGAAGCAAAAGATCAGCAAGCTGAAAATTCTTTTTCCTTTTTGAAAAACTTACATGTTCGCGCAGAAACTCGGACATGTCTGTAGAGTTATTTATTTGGGTTTCGCCGTGTTGACAAAAAAAAAAAAATGAAGAAAAGTTTGGAGCACTGCCAAGACACACGCGCCGAGGGTTCTATTGATTGTCTAGCAAATATTTGCCCAACAATTGGGTTTTATTTTCACAGCCGTTTTCACTATTTTATTTAACTTTTTTTCTTTTTGAAATTTACTTTATTTTGTTGTTGTTTTTTATTTTTTGCGAGCGTTGTGGTTCTGTTCGGCACGGAGTCTCGTTCACGTCTGAACGGAGTTTTGGCAGGGGGCCCTTGCTGTCATTTCATTTCTTATCTTTCGCTGCGGCGGCGCTGTTGATATTGATAATGAATATTGAATGCTTTTTGGCAGCCGCAGACGCAGCTGGCCTTATCACAGCCCCCCCCTTTTGCCGTCTTGCCGCCATATGGCTGGGACGATCAGGTGTGCATAAATTTTTGTTTTTCGGCAAATCGGTTAACTTTGACCGAGAACTTGACCCTTAGACATTGTGTGTAACAATATGTCATAATTAAAGTTGATTAAATATATAAACATATTGCTTACATTGGTCATTCAAAATGTATCTATCGTTGGCAGTTCTTATCAGCTGATGAGCTGAGCTATACAAAATATAATCGTATAACTGACCACGCCCATGAGTCATACGCGTTGTCATTTTTCGCCATAATCAATAAATGCAGCCAATCGATAAGCCGCTCCCCAATTTTATGAAAGTAATGCTAAAATTATACACCGGCATAAAACTGGAGAAAAGCAGTTGAATGTTACCAAATCTTATGCTCTCCAGAGAGTAAGTTTCAAGAGTATGCTCTCGAGAGAGTAAGTTTCAAGAGTATGCTCTCGCGAGAGTAAATTTCAAGAATATGCTCCCGAGAGAGTAAGTTTCAAGAGTATGCTCTCGAGAGAGTAAGTTTCAAGAGTAAATTTCAAGAGTATGCTCTCAAGAGAAAACATTTCAAGAGTATACTCTCGAGAGAGTAAATTTCAAGAGTATGCTCTCGAGAGAGTAAATTTCTAGAGTATGCTCTCGAGAGAGTACATTTCAAGAGTATGCTCTCGAGAGAGTAAATTTCAAGAGTATGCTCTCCAGAGAGTAAATTTCAAGAGTATTAAGTATCAGTTGACAACTACTTGAAACAAGTCACAATAAATGTACAAAATCACAGTTATTTGCTTGAGCAAACGCAGCAATTGGTAATGATTTATTGAAGATATTGGAGAATTGACAACAAGACTAATCAGTGTGACAAATTCAGCTTAATTAATAAATTGCTAACTGCGCAGTGAAATGTCTGATTTTTCACAACATTTAAGATAAGTACTTACTTTCTTTTGACATTAGAAATAAAAGTTTATATAAAAGTATTATCTTTATAATGTATAATTTATTGTTGATCGATTGTGTTAATTGTGAATTTCCTTAGCTCACACGTAAAGTTTTTATGAATTTTTGAAATTCGATATTAGATTACAAAGTTCAACTACCCAGTTTCAGTTTCATTTGTTCAACGATTTGTCATACTACTATATCATTATCTTTATGCCATAATCATAATGTGCTTGTCATCTATAAAAGTCATATTTAAACAGTTTTAGTTGTTGTACACACACATGCATACTTATAACAACTATTCATATAGAACATGATAAATCATATATATATATATACGAATGTAAACTACAAATTTCAGTTGCAACAATTATGTTTACAATTGATTTTATACGAGTGTTATAAAACCATTAGTCCGATTTAATCTTTAAAGGTTGTAAAGTGCAGCTAGATAAAGCAAAACAGGGTGAGACATCAAAATAATGTTAACTAATTGAAGAAATTGTTTGAAAAGCAATTTAATTGTAGAATTGTAGAAACTATTAAGACTTTATTTAAGCATAGTTTAACCCTTCAATAAATGCAATTTTTGTTTATTTTAATTCTTTGAAATTCAATTGTAGCAAAGTAGCTGCAATAATCTTATGCTTTAATTAACAATATTGATTTATTCTTATTTTATTTTGACTATTTGAAAGTTTAACCTAATTTCAATTGAATTATTTGAAAGTGTAGTTAATTTTGTCTTTGCTACGCTTTAAGCTGCAATAATGTTATGCTTTATTTAACAGCTTTGATTTATTATTATTATTTATTCAACACAAAGTAGCAGCAGCAGCAGCAGCAACAGCTTTAGGAAGCTGGCTATAATGCCATCCCATTTATTGGCCCGCTTTTATGGCCAACTGAGCTAAAGTAAAGTGCCCGTTAGACAATAATTTCATTCAACGCTTTTTGCAGTAGATAATTCGGCTATTGGCCAAACAAATTGTTTTGCGATAAGCCCAAGGGAATATTCAGAGAGTGACTGAAATAAATTTGGTAGCTTCCTTCACCATCACCCTCCCCCCCCTCCCCCCTACCGCACGCAAGCTGGATTTAAATAAGTGTGTCGTTGTCTTGGGTGCAATTTAATGGGAGGTGTATAGCAATTGTTTAGCTGCGGGGGCCATTGGAAACTGCACGTGAGCTTCGAGAGCAGGGCAACGTGCTTTGGAATCCTTGAGGTCCTTTGCGTTTTTACGTTTCTACAACGACTTGCACATTCAGCGAGGCAGCAAGGCACGCCGACATGAACAAGCTTTTCGCTTTATCCCTTAAGTAAGTCCTTGGCGTAATGCAACGAACTCGATTCCAGCTGACTGTTACTTAGAAAAGCTGGGCGTAGGGAGCGTGTGAATGGGCGGGCAGCGCGGGCGCATTAAAAGCGCAATTAAGACTATCCTGAAAATATGCTTAGCACTGAAGCCACAATCGTTGCTGGGCAGCAGCAGCAGCAGCAGCTGCAGTTCAACTTTTGACCCAATTTCTTTTATAACAAAGAAAGCAGCAAAGCAAAACTAACAATGAAAAAGCCATAAGAAATTGTCTCCAAGCGAAGCTGTCAGCTGTCGCCGCATAAAATTCAATTACGGCCTGGACAAAGCAACAGCAACAACAACAACCAGCAACAGCAACAACAACTAGCAACAACAACAACAAGCAACAAAAAACAACAAACAAACAATTCATGACAAATGCACCAAATATTTGTGAATGCCGACAAGGTCGGCCATAAATTCAGCCATTGATGATAACGCTTCTGACATATTCGCTGCGCTGCGCTGCGATGATGTCTTGCAAATTGTTTTCGCTCTTCAAATGGCGGCCGCAGCGGCGCTCTTTGACAGCCTAAGCAATTCACAATGTTTGCACACGCAAAAACACACGTTACACACACAAACATGCAAACACACAATACATTTGCAAGTGCCATAAAGCAGCAGCAGCAGCATCGTTTCCATTGCACTGATAAACTTATCGACAAAGTTTTTTTTTTCTTTTTTTACCGCTGCCTTCGACCTTACCTCTACTTCTTCCTTAAAAACTCCCACCGCCCCCCCCGCGCTTCTCTTCAGCGTCCAGCAGCACATTGTTGACCTATATTTGGGCATCAATGAAACCCGAGCAGCGCAGCTAGCAGCGAGCAGGCTGCTTTTGCCGAGTAAAAGCTTCGAATAGCCGCTAATTTCTTACTTGACTGGAGCAAAAGCTCAGCAGTTGTGCTCGCTCTCACGCATTATAATGGCCAAAAAAGCTTTGCAACTGGAAATGCAGCGTAAATCTTTGTCAATTCGCTCTCTCTCACGCTCTCTTTCTTAATATTTGTATACCGTAAATGTGTCTCAATTGAGTAAATTATGTATGTAGATATATTGAAGAGCATTTTGTACGGCTCTTAATGATCTTATACCAATAAATCCTCTATATATTCAGTCAATTGGATTTTTAGTTCATTTTGTAGCAAAGAAATCAACCTCCCAAAAGTATGCTACAAAAATGTATTGAAGTATTCGTTATGTTCGAGTACATCTTTGCCAATTTACGCGAAAATCTTCCTTATTTGAATAAATCTCTGACTATATATAAAGCAAGTTAAATATTTAGTTAATTAGAAAGCTTGTTATAAAACAGAATATGAAAATATGAATGTGAATTCGGTCCTGTTCGTCCCGAATTAGATATTTACTGTCACGTCCCGATGATTTTGGAATTAAAATTGCAGGGCCTGACTTCCACCTTAACTTCTTATATCATGGAAAATGTAATTTATTTTTGAATTCTAATTTTATTGATATTTACGGAAATATTTTACAAGGACAAAATACAAACAAAGGATTGCATTTGCAATTCGAAATATGTACTATGTACATTCCTATCTAAATAAAAAGGCATAATGTTGTGCGGGACCCGCGAGAAATTCGGGAAAACGGCAAAATTCCGCGCATTCCACACTTTTTTCAAATTCGTTCCCATTCCGCCTGTCTTGCAACTTTTTTTTGGGGATTCCCGTTCCATGCCCACATGTACATATGTACGTTTTACATATTAAACAGTAAAAAAGCGCTCATATTTAAAAAAAATTTCTTTAATTTAAAATTTGTACATTATTAAGGTCACAGCTGCTACACAACAATATATTTGAACTTAAAAAAGAAAAAAACTTATAGTATTTGACCTAAATGTCATTTCGATCTACATAATTGTACATACTCGTGTGCTACATATCCATAAAATATTCAATCTTTGCTTCAAAAAAAAAGGCCAATACAGTTAATAGCACTTAGTATGCAAATCAGCTGTAACGACCAAACTATAAAAACAACAACAGGACAAACAGCTGAGTGGCAAACCGTAGGCGAAACAAAAAGAAACGTTAAAAGAGCTAAATGCAAAAGTTCGGCATATTGATAGGCACTCGTGAGTAAAAAAAAAGCTTCATTTGTTGTTATTTGTAAGTAAAACTGGAAAGCGCAATACAATCAGCTGGAGCAAACGAGAGAGCTTTCAGAAGCTTCCACACGCTCGGAAAGCGAAACAAAATGAGAATGAAACATGAGATGAGCGCGCGTCAAGCACGCCATGTGCACTTTTTGGGGAAAGGGTGTCAATGGAAATATGTATAAAACTTTATAGATACGAAAAAGAAAAACGCACACGCACGAGAAGCGAACATCAAATGTCGGCACTTGAGAATAGAATGTTGTGAGACGAATTTTCCACCAGGCAGAAGCAAAAGCAAAAGCAGCAGCAGCAGCAGAAGCAGAGGCAGCAACGGCAACGCTCGCAACTCAGCTTTTCAATACAGTTCGAGGCACGCAGCGGAGTGGACGTTCCCAAAAACACTCTCTCTCTCACTCCTTGTCTCTTGAGCCTGGCGACCAACACAAAGCGTGTCCTGGCGCTAACGGTAGTTAGAAATACTAAGAATTAGATTGGCTTTTATTAAAGACAAAGTGTACCAAATAACTTTTGTTTGTTTATTTTTTGTGTGTTTTTTGTATGTGTTGTTTTTTGTTGTTGTTGTTGTTGTTGTTGCTGTTGTCTGCTGTCTCACTTGCTCTCTTGCGTACGCTCTAAATGTACATTTTTAAAATGCAATAAATTATTTAAGGCATTTATTTCGTTTCGCTTTCGTTATTACTGTGTGCTCATTGTTGTTGTCGATTGTTGTTGTTGTTGCTGCTTTCACTGCGCTCGCACTTGGCCCATTGGCACAGTCCCAGTGCCGATTTGAAATTGTTGTTTGTCAGAGCTAAGCAACAATAGTAATACCTTCTAAATACTACAGTTACAACTACAACTACAACAACAACAACATCGACAACAGGCAGGCAGGCAGGCACACTCCGAATACCGAATACCAGAAAACCGAATAGCAAACACCGAACTTTGAATACCGAGCACCAAATATCGTGCAACGAGTTCGCGAGCAGCCCAAAACCAAATCACCATTCATCAGTCGCGCGAGAGCAACTGACCGCATCTGTCGCACACACATCCTTTCTCAAAAACAGGACCAAACTTTTTGTTCAATTGTGAGATTCAAAAACTACAAAAAAAACATTCGCGTATTTGAACTGCAGCGGCAACAGTGTCGAATGCACAAAATTAATTCAATTTACCAAGTGAGATAATTCAGTCAGCGTAATTAATTAATTTACAAAAAAAAAAAAAACAAAAAACAAAAAACAAAAACAACAACGTTCGCAATTCGCCGCTTACAGCTGCTATTCGCTGCATTGAATTTTCCTGCTTGGTTACAGGTGAGTTTTCCGCTTTGCCACAAAATTCAAAATGTATCAAAGCGCTGCTCTAAGTTAAGCTAACTGACCCAATTCAATTGCATGTGGTCAATATCAAATGTATCTATTTTTAGATTAAGCATTTAAGCCGTTCAGCAAACATTGTGTTTATTTTTAGCTTAAAATAGTTACTGAATTTCGTTTGCAAAGTTTAAAAATAGTTTTGATTGTAGTAATTGAATACAACTGAAACAGATATAGACATAAAATGAATACATGTCTAAAAACTAACATCAAATCTAGGCTTTTTGAATGGAATCACCTATGTATGCATATATGCGTGTGTGTGTGTGTGTGTGTGTGTAAAATAGCTGCTCTATGTGACCTAAATCAGTGTTTTTTTTTGTATTGTTATTTCTGACGTCTTTCAAAAACGTAATAAAAGCATTAAGATTGTGGTTTATTGAACAATTTGGAGTTATATGATTTAAAGCAAGTTTAAGTATATCATAAATAATACGTATACGTCATTTTGATTTACAAATATTATTTAAGCTAAGTATTATCATATTTATTGTGTATACGTACTTTTAGCTTAAGATTTTTAACTTTTCTGCAGCAAATGGCAGGAAAAGTCATGTTTATCAGCTTTAAGATCTACAAATATAGAAATATATTATCATATAGATGCGTATACGTAATTTTAGCTTAAGATTCTTAACTTTTCTGCATCAAATCGCAGAAAAAGTCATGTTTAACAATTTTAAGAGCTACAAATATAGAAATATATTATCATATTATCATTTTTATTGCGTATACGTAATTTTAGCTTAAGATTCTTAACTTTTCTGCAGTATACGTAATTTTAGCTTAAGATTCTTAACTTTTCTGCATCAAATCGCAGAAAAAGTCATGTTTAACAGTTTTAAGAGCTACAAATATAGAAATATATTATCATATACGATGCGTATACGTAATTTTAGCATAAGATTCTTAACTTTTCTGCAGCAAATAGGTGAAAAAGTCATGTTTAACAAGTTTAAGAGCTACAAATATGGAAATATATTATCATACAAGATGAGTATACGTAATTTTAGGAGATAAAGTCAATTAAACAATTTCAAATACAAATATGATTTCAGCTGAATATTATCATATTTATTGCGTATACGTAATTTTAGCTTAAAATTCTTAGCTTTTCTGCATCAAATCGCAGAAAAAGTCATGTTTAACAATTTTAAGAGCTACAAATGATCATATATGATGCGTATACGTAATTTTAGCTTTAGATTCTTAACTTTTGTGCAGCAAATAGGTGAAAAAGTCATGTTTAAAAACTTTAAGAGCTACAAATATAGAAATATATTATCATACAAGATGCGTATACGTAATTTTAGCTTAAAATTCTTAACTTTTCAGCAGCAAATAGCAGAAAAAGTCATGTTTAACAATTTTAAGAGCTACAAATGATCATATATGATGCGTATACGTAATTTTAGCTTTAGATTTATATGCTGCAGCAGCTAGCAGACAAAGTTCAAACCCATAAAGTACACATATTATATCAGCAACTAGCTACAAGATTACAAGAGCAAAGATTACGCTACGTTTGGTATATAGAATATATAATATCATACATAAGTATATCAATCACAGATTATGTTAGCAGCTTAGCTCGATTCAATGTACGTTTGAGTACTTTATTATTCGAGCATTTACAAAGCTGCAGCTAGAATACTTAGTAAAATTTCAGTGTAGAATTTTAAATGCTTGTAAAGCATTACGACTGCACATTACGTATACAACCCATTGCACACAAAAACAGCATCCACAGTAGCAACGATATAACAACCTTTGTGTAAGAGTTCAATGTAGTTTCAAATATCAGCTTTGTTTTAACCAAAAACTGCGTGAATTACATTTAATGAGACATTTAAATAGTTATAGCCGATGTTTGGGGCACCTTTTAGGTTTTTTTTTGTGCTTAGAACCCTTGAATAGTACGCTTGAAATGCTTTGAATGTGCTTAAG
This sequence comes from Hirtodrosophila cameraria, assembly GCA_949708635.1. Taxonomy (NCBI): domain Eukaryota; kingdom Metazoa; phylum Arthropoda; class Insecta; order Diptera; family Drosophilidae; genus Hirtodrosophila; species Hirtodrosophila cameraria. Next base: position 72,967,827 of record OX453090.1, on the reverse strand, counting down.
TTTTCTTTTAAGTTGAAGTGCATGGCGCTCAAGGACAACAGGACAGCAGCTGAGTGAACGACACGCCCGTTTGTAGCCGCAGGCCAAACAGCCAGTTCCAGTTGGCTAATGCCTTACTTTAGTTTTACACACACTTGGCCAAAAAAAGAGCAGCAAAACCAAAAACTACGCAACAAAATGAATGACGAAATGCGAACAATTTTCGGGGACTGGCTTTTAAGACTGACTGGTCCTTGGCTGTCGCTGCAAAATTGAAAGGACAACGCGCGCGTTTTGTTGTTGATTTGGCATTTGTTGTTGCTATTCGCTTTGCTGTTTGTGCAAACATTTTTATTTGATTTCAGTTTCGTTTAATAGGCACTTCTCTTTGTGCTTTTTGTTTCATTTGTTGATTTGATTTCCATGTTAATTTCTCGATGGCAAACTTGCGCCTTAAGTTGGATCGATATTTTTCTTTTGTTTTTTTTTTTTTTTTTTTTGAGGGGGTTCCTAAAATAAAAAGATGCCGAAAACCAAACCCATTACAACTTACCCTCTACACTCTACACACTTAGACGCGCCCAAGTGTCGCCTGTGCGTGTGGGCTGCAAGTACGAGGAGTATTTATGACATTTATGCTAATTATGCGAACGCCTAACAATCCCCAAGTGGGCGTACCAGGGCCAGTCAGACAGACAGACAGACAGACAGCTACAGACAGACAGACAGCTACAGACACAGTGAGCCAGCATAAGGCCATAGAGAACATTGTTTTAACAACCAAAATTGGTTTGAGCATTTGCTCCTTGCGACGTACGCTGCTGCGTATGCGTAATATTTGCTATTTCTGTCTATTTTTAGACATAAAAGCAGAAAATGTTGTGTTTGAATCTGGCAGATAACATGCTGCCAGGAGATTTCTTGTCAAAACACAAGGCTGGGGCCTGCTCAAGTAAATATTTCATTGTTGTGACTGAGAGTTAGTTCAACGAGGTCTGTTTGGGGCGTCAAAACCACTTTAGCAGCTTATCAGAATCAACCAGAAATTGAACCGGTATCAGTTACATAAATAAGAAAACACTTTCTAATTATATTTATTCGTACAAAATGTATCAAAGTTAATTTTATGATATTGTTAGAAATTCGAATATCCTTTCGATTTCATTCGAAGTTTGCGGAGACTTAACTGTTTGCTTTTCTGAATTCCTCAAGACGTCAAACTCTTACGTTTTTAAACGTTAACCTTTTTTTGTTTGCGGAATGAAAAGTAATTGCCAAAACAAATTCTTTATCTCAATTTTCTTAATGAATTAGAGATTTTGTTTGTTACATGAAAGTCAAATAATTTTTATAATATTAACTGACTGTAAAACACATAAGAAAACTTATTTTCAAATGTATTGTTGATATGACAGCTATAAGTTATAGTGATCCGATTTTGATTAAATTTGGTCAACTTGTGTGGAACGTGCTTTTATTTAGATATAGTGAGTTCGGTCGAGATATTTTGAATAAAACAAAAGTTTTTCATACAAAAACTTATTTTCAACCGCTCGTTCCTATGGCAGCTATAAGATATAGAAGCCCGATTTCGATGAAATTTTGTCATCATGTTTAAACTGTTCTTAAACTTAGGTTTAGTGAGTTTGGTTGAGTTACCGTAAAAATCAAAAAAGGTTTTCATACAAAAACTTATTTTTCAACCGATCGTTCCTATGGCAGCTATATGTTATAGTGGTCCAACCTGCCCAATTCAACTATAGGTACTACCTGCAGAAAGAAGAAGCATCTGTGCCAAGTTTCATCAAGATAGCTCTAGAACAAAGTCTTGAAAAACGCATATAAATGGACAGACAGACGGACATGACGGGGACATGACTCGACTGTTGAAGCTAATCATGAACATACAGTTTTTTTTTTAGACGTCTTCTTCAATGCGTTACACATTTCGTGACAAAAATATAACAATCTCTGCAAGGGTATAACTAGGGTTCGAACTAAGTTCCGAAAAATGGAAAACGAAACCATTCCGATCAGAAATTTGAGCAGTAATACGTAAATCTTTCGGAATTCATTTGTTCTTTCTGTTCAAAAAACGTAGAGAGTTCGGAATGAGCCTGAATATCGCAAATGTCTTGAAAGATGTAACTAATCATTACAAACAACTTTCTTGATTATCTTAAATTAAACATAAATACATTTGACAACTCTAGCTAAACCAAGTTCACTTCAGATTATTGTTAAAAGTCCAGCTTAATATTCAATAAGTTAGCCCAACTGATAACTTATGGATTATCAGTAGAACCTAACTCAGCTACAACAAATTGTTTGACAGGATACTTGTTGTGTGATTTATGTAGCCCAAACTCACCCAATACAATTCCCACTACAATTTTGTTACTGCTACCAAAATTGTTATTTTAGCCTTCACTTTTTTTTTTAGTTTTTTTTTTGGGGAATTAGTTCATGTTGCAGACTCCGCCTCGCCCAAGTGGCACGCCCACACATTTAGGCGCCAAGACAAACATACGAGCCTTTTACCAAACACACAACACACCCACAGACATAAACCCAACAACAATGGCCCAATCCCAAACCCATCGTTGAGACATTTTGTTTTGCTTTACAGGCGGCTTTATTTTGTGTTCGCTTTAATTTGTTTGTTTATTTCACTTTTTCGCATAGTCACAAAGGTCAAAGTTGGCCACATTTTTGCTTTGGCATTCACTTTGGACCTTTCGCTGGTCATATGTGGGTGAGTGTGTCTCTCTCTCTCTCTCTCTCTGTGTGTGTGTGTTACTTTTGTTGGTCGCCCATTTTTGCTTATGGACTTTAATATACCATAATTGGTGGCTTATAACATGACAGGGTGTGCTACTTCTATTTAGGAATAAGCCCAGTTCATATCTGAACCAGTTGTAGTTTTGGACACTCAGATCTTTTCCGGTTTCCACTTTCGGCAAAATATTTTGAAAGCAAATTTAAGTGTTACCATTTTAAAATGAGACAAGATTTTGCTGCAGGATTTCAAATTGATTCGATCTTGGTTTGCTTTGACTTGGCAATGAGATTAAGAGATCATTCCCAACAATGAAAATTGGCACATTTGAAAGAAATTCACTTTCGCAATAGTTTGTCGAATGTGGAAACCGAAACAGGTTAAATTATTTAATATGCTAACAAGACCAAGATTTCTGCTTGTAATCTAAAGTTTATTTCTATCAAAGATATTTGTAATATCTTACAGGGTATCTCACAGTTGATCATTTGCATGAATTGTGTCACTAATTGAAAGCCCAAAACGTCGTCCTTTGAAGAGATTATCGACTTGGCTGTCCACAAATATTTATGGGACCATTTGAGACATTTAGGCAAGCTTCGATTGCCGCTAAAAAGGTCAAAGTTTGTACAACCCACCTGCTCAACCCAACTGCTGCTGATGTCCTTGCTGCTAACCACAAAACTAAAGTGACAATTACGCTTTCTATTTTAACATTGATTTCCTTCATCAAAAACGTAAAGCAAAGACTTTGATATAAGTACTTGGCCATGTCAAAACCTCAACGAAAAAACGCTGACATTTTACAAATGACAATGAAATTAACTTAAATAACGTTTATTGTGCGCATTGAATTCCACAAAATAACAAAGCAAGCAAAGACGACAGGCAATCTTATACAAAAATAATGTATGTGAGTGGAAATTTAAGAAACAATCAAATAAAAGTCAGGTCTATTAAACCGACGCATGTTTACACTTAGCTATGCATTGTATATCTATATTTAAAGAGCCTTATAAATTGGTTTTTTGTTTTGTTTAAGGACATGGAAAGGTTAAACATGCTTAAGTTCATTGAATTTATCGGTGTTTCGAAATGACAAACCCTGAGTCATAATGTTATGTAGGTTATAAAAGAGCATACGATGAGAGCTAAAAAACAACCCACGCAGGATCTGTGTGTGTGTTTGAGTTATTGTGACCCACAGTTGAATCCCTGTCAGCGTTAAAGTCTCGATGACTGATATATATATATATAAATATATATGTATATGTATGAATATGCTAATTTTTTGTGTTAGCATATTGACAGCATATTTTTAGACATCCCACACATAATATTTCTAATTTATGCAAATTTCCAATGAATTCAAAAGTGATGTCATTAGATGTCCTGGCTGAGATAACGCAAAGAAACATTTTCAAAGTGGCCTCCCAACTAACTAACTAACTAACTAGCTAACTAACTTACTAGTTAGTTACTTTGGTTACTTTGTACAAGTTGCTGAATCTGCTGCCACGAGTAATTAGAAATTTTAAACCAACTTTTGTTTGCTTTGTCATGCATAAGTACTTTGCATATAGATCATAAACTGCATTATTATGTTTTGCCAAGGGATTTAAAAACCGTAGAAAAAAAAAACATAGCGAACAAAATTAATTAGAATTGAAAAGCATGAGGTCCTTTGAAGGGTTTAAATGGCTAATAAGAAAAAATAAAGTTTTATATACATTATTTTTAGTTGAGGGCGCAGCTAAAATATTAGAAACAAGTAAGAATGCTCTAGTCGAGTATGTCCGACTACGAGACTCCCTGCTTCCAACTTGCATTTCAAGCAGTTCAGCGGCAACACAAGCAAGCAGTGCACTTAACTTGTCCAGTGCATGTCAAACTGTTGTTTCTGCCTGCTGAGACAGTGGAAATAAGTTTTTCCATAACTTTGGTGCTATTTATCCGATCGTGTTGAAATTCACACATCCGAGACATTGATTAAACATATATGTGTACCGAAATTCAAAGTTTTGTCTTTAAAATTGTGGCTGTTTGAGTTTTTTCCGATTAGCAGGGGTGCGGGGGGTGCATCTGACATTTGAAATAAACTTGCTCTGCGTATGGTATACATTAACCTACATGCCAAGTTTGCTGTCTCTAGCTTTTATAGTCTCTGAGACAGACAGACATACTACAGACAGACAGACAGACGAACGGACATACAGACAGCTGATCAAGAATATATATAGTTTATATGGTCGGAAATGCCTCCTACTGCCTGTTACACACATTTGCAGTACTTTATAACACCCTTTTTCCCATTTTTAATGAGAACAGGGAGTAAAAAGGATAAAGCTTATGAAATGGTACAGTTTCGACAGAGCAGCTAAAGTCAAACGTACAGAAATAGCTTGAGAAAGTAGACATAAATTTTACATTTTAAACATTGTGAAAGTCAAGCTAATTAGTCTTGAATTCTATTGTCGGTGTCTGCAACTGTCAATTTCAAATGAATTTTTGAAAAACAATTCGTAGCTTAAATTAATATTTCGTTAAACCAATTCAATTAAGGATTTATATAAACCAATTTTGAATCAATTAGAGTCCAAAAATGATGCCAAACTATTAATTTACATATACAGCAAATAATTACATTTTTTGAACTTAGTTAATAAACAACAATGGCAAACAGTTTGTATTTGCATAACTATTAGTTAGATTTGGCCTAAAGCAATTACAAATTCAATTAATATTTGTTCATTTGCATAACAAATAAAGCCAAACTTACACGACAAAGTGCTCTTAGTGAACATTGCTTATGTATTTAGTATTGAAAATGATTATGAACGAAATGTGCACTTGTTTGGTTGTTTTGTTGTGTTTTGCACAAAACTTATACAACATTAATTAGTATTTTCGGAAGGCTTTCGTTCATCGACAAGTGAACAACATCCGTTTCCGCTGCTCAAAACTGTTACACAAATTGCATTTCCGCTTCATATTGGCAGGACCCAAAAACAAAAAAAACATGCACAGATTTGCAAAATTGTTGTTGTTTTGTGTGTAGCAACTAACATACATACAGCATATAGTCGAAGGACTAACACACATTAAGGCACGCACACACGCGCACCATGAGTGTAATTATATAATTAAACATGGCGCACATTCGAAATGAGCATTTCCGGTTCGTCGCATGCTAAAGCCAGGAGTTGCTCTCTTGGGCCAACTTTCATTTATTTATTAGCTAGCAATGAAAACGGATGGCAATCAGAATGGCCAGCGGGTCAAAATGTTTTTTGAAAGCCACTTGGGGCACTGCGAATTGTAAGCCAACTTTTCGCACTTTTCCGCGCTGGCTATCAACAGTTGCCAATTCGCTGTTTGCTGCCAGCCAAAATGAGCAGATTGGGAAGGGGGGAGGGGGGGGGGAAGGAAAGCAGCTGGCAGGACATCAGCAGTTGTTCGTTGAATGGCTCAGTTTGCAGGTGCACAGAGTGATGACATTATTACGTTATGCGGTTGTTGTTCTTGTGCTTCTTGATGATGTTGTTGCTATTTGTTGGCCTGTCGTTTTGGCTTAGCAGCTAATGGACTTAAAATGTTCTCGTGGCTTTCGCCTTTGCATATTCGTCCTTTTCTTTTTTCTTTTTTCTGTATTTTGTTTTTTCTTCATCACCTGCTGTGCTGTTGTTTCGCTTTTGTTTTTTTTTTTTTTGTAAGTTCTTGCTTTTAGTCTCGTGCTGGGTCAATCAACGTTTATCGTTTGTTTTGAGATTTTCTTGGATTTTGTTGGCTTACTAAAAATATAATTAAAATAGCAGCTGGCTGTTGCCAGCTTCAACAGGTCAACACTTTGCGTATACGTAATGTGTGTGCATGCTAAATTACAAAAAATAAAAAAAACAAAATGGCAGCAATAACAGTATATCATAATAATAATAGCAGTTATATTGCATCTACCGAGCATAACTCGTAAACTTCTTTGTTTCCTTTGCCCAGCATTGCTAGTTAGATTGAATAAGCCTATGCATAGTATTCAAGGACTTGGAATTAATTTAATTAAAAACTCAGTTCTGTGCAATGTTTTTTTTTTCAAGTCTTTTGAAATGAAAGCTCGACTGGTGGTTATTTTATGTTTTGCTGAAAAGTGGCCAGAATGTAAGCCACTGCAGACAGAGACAGAGAGGCATCAGTGAAAGCCCTCAAGGACACACTTCCCAACTAGGATATAGAACCGCAACCGCAGCACTCATCCTTCTTGACAATGTTGCCGACTATAATCTGCACATTCACAAACTATAACCTGAGCTCTAATGCTCGTTAGGCCAGCACCGACTGACACAAAGGCAAGCTGAAAGCCAAAGGCGGCCGGATGCAGTGCATTTAGGCCATCTACGAGTTGGCCAACACATACACATACACAGGCATAGAAAAAATATAGATGCAACAAAAGCTCTAGCTATTCCACTCACACACACACACACACACACACACACATTTCAGCTTGCCACATGTCGAATTGGTCAGTGAGGCGTGGCAGGAAAGGAAAAAAAAAGGAGCAATGGGTCGAAAATTGATATACCCACGTTTTAGATGACCCAGTGGTCAGTTTCTACACACACACATCAGTGCGTCGAACACGAACACACACACACACACACACACACACACACACACACACACACACACACACACACACACATATGCAAATGAGTTTAGGTTAGGTTATTGTAATTTCTAGCATAATTACTTATCCACTAGATAATAGAAACTGAAGCACTCAGCATCCACACACAAGCAAAAAAGTCAACAACTATTCATTTGCATAATCCAGCTGCAACGCGTAGTATTAAAATGGAATTGGCTTTAACTATGCAGTGTGTGTGTGTATGTGTGTGTGTGTGTGTGTGGTTCAGCAGGTGGTGCACTTGGCTAAATCCACTGCCATATTTAAAATGCATTTAATTTCGCATTTTTATGTCACTTTTATGACTTTTGGGGTACATTCATTGCTTTGCACTTTGCACCATTGCATCAGAAATTGCGAAAACTTATCGCTCTCGGCCATTGCACCCACTCATTTCCTGTTGACCCACTTTTATGGCCAGGCTATTAAACGGTTTTACGTTTTCTGCCATAAACTGTTCAGCCACATTTAATTGAGTTGCTTGCGGCGGCTAAAACTAAACTAACGCTGCCCAAGCACTTTGAATCACAAATGAAGAGAATGGATTAGAAGATGATAGATTTGGCCAAGATACGTAAACACTTTCAGTTGCGCCCAATTGAGATGAATGACTTGTCATTGACTCGCAGTCAAAATCCCAAGCAGATTTGCTGCCGGATTCTGTGCACGAAATTGATTGCACCAGAGTGGCGTCAAAAAAACCAAAATCCACTTCGAAGGCAACCCGCAGTGTAAGTGTGTGTGTGAGTGTATGTGTGTCTATGTGTGTGTAATTCCTGTGGGCAGCTGAGCAGTCAAAATGAATGAAAACAATTCACAGTTAGTCTAAGCTAGATATACAAAATGATATAGATAGAGAGAGAGAGTGGGGTAGTAGGTATATATTAATTATGCATACGCAGCGTGGCACCAGTTGGCTTAAACGATACATTGCCAATAGGGCCAATAGGGCCAATAGGTGCACATACCCCCACAAAACGTATTCAATCATTAATCATTTACATATGCGACCTTATTAATTGGTTACATTGCCTGCATGCAAACACCTTTAATGTGTGCGTATGTGTCTGTGAAAGATATCCTTTATGCTATATATAGGCATAAATGTGCTCATCTGTGTGTGTGTGTGTGTGTGTGTGTGTGTTCGTAGAGTGATTTACGTATAGCGCTTGAAGCGCTTATCCAAGCACAAATTGAATGCATACACAAACAGCCCTTTAATCATATGTAAATCGTTGTAATTTACGACCAAGAGCTGCCTTTTGAATGTTACGCACATTCTATGAACACAGTTTAGTGCTGATGTACTTGAGTTTTGTTGAAAATATGACGAGTACTGCGAAAAAGATGTCTATTTTTGGACGTTTTAAGCAAAATTTTAGTTTTGTTTGCATTTTTGTTAATGCTGTTTTAGCTGAACCACAAAAAAGTTCCATGAAACTACGATTTATGTTTTCAAATTATTACTAAAAACAAGTTTGTTGCAAAAATAATGCAATATTTGCGGTGCTTCTCAAACTTGACTTTATATTAGAAATTGTTTTCGACTTCCAGTCAATGAATTAGCAAAATGCCAAAGTACTCAACGTATTAAGCAAAGTTGTACATTTGTTTGCATTTTGGTTAACGTTATTTTAGCTAAACTACAAAAATAATCCTTTAAGTACAGTTCCATGAAACTAGGACTTATATTTTCAAATTATTTCTAAATGGAATATTTGCGGTTGTTCTCAAACTTGACTTCTTTGTATTATAAATAATATTATTTCCAGTTTTCCAATGAATTGGCAAAGTACTTAAATACGAGGGCGGTACGAAATGTTGCCAGCTTGAGAGTGATGCAACAGTTTTAAAATTGTTTTTATACTTTACTTTTCAACATAGTCGCCTTCTAAGTCAACACATTTCTTACAGCGGTGCTACTACCTCTTCAGCCTCTCTAAAAAAAATCATCGTCCTGCGTTCTGCTCCTCAAAATGTTTGTCTATAAAGCATATAGCCACCTCATTTGTGGAAAATTTCTGTCCGCCAAGCGCTACTTTGAGCATAGGGCATACAAATAAGAAAGTGTCCATCTCGATTTTGATTTCTGTAGGCGTTTTGCTCTTTAAAAACAAACCACACGATTCCTTTTCCATTATTATAAAAGCACTGATACTGACTTAGTTAATCGATTATGCATCGATAACTTTAATATCGATATGACTGTAATTTTGACTAGATAACACTAAAAGATGCCTTATCACAATGCCAAAGTTTGCTTAACGTAGAAGATCATCTTCATTTCGGATCGCCCTCGTATTTTTAAATTTATGCTTTTGAAACATGCTTCCAATTTCAAATCCACAGTTTCCGTTTTGGATAGAAAAATTTAATTAATTTAAATCAAACTAACATTGCAGAATATGTAAAAAATAAAGTAACATAAAAATCCATTGCTTAAGTGTTAAAATTTTGACATTTACTTTTCATTTCACACACAAAATATGTGAATTCGGAAATGAGATCACATCAGATGCAGTTCTTTATAAGTCAATGGCTTTTAGGGAATTCAGATCAGCATTAAACTTAGATTTGTTATGATTCGAATTAAGATTTGGAAATGAGAGCATACTCAGATCTGTAAATAGTTATAATCACAATTAAAATACTAATATATAAAGGCAGCTCTGTTAGTAATTGAAATCGTGATAACTTGAGTCAAGACTTGCAATAGTTGTAATAAAAACTAAAGTCAATTCTGTAAATAATAATTATCACAATTAAAATCCTAATAACTGAAGTAATTGTCATAAAAGGAAATGTTAGTTATTTAATTACCAAGAATAAATATCTGAGAAATAAAATTTGTATAGCAATACTGTAATTGAATATAATGCCTTGTAATTACCATAATACAAGCAAACTCAAATTGAGCAATGTTTTCCAAGCAATAAACTAAGCAAGCACACAGAAATTAACTACCGAAAGTAATTAAGTTGTGCTTACGATGATTACTCAATTACGTCATAACAGTTGCTTCAATTGCCGAAGGTCAATGCTGTCAGTTAAGCAACATTTGCTTTCAATCAAAGTAACTATCTTGGCATCTCATTTGGCATTGTCCAGTCCAGTGTTATGCAATTTGAGTGCATGATGATTGATTTACGCTAATGTGCAACATGAATAGATGATGTGGCATGTAAAACAAAAGCGTTGTCAACTGTCAACGGTCGGTTCTCTTGACAATTTCACAGACATAATCAAAGCCTATGCTGTTTGCTGCTGCTGCTGCTGCTGCCAACATGCTGTAACCAACACTAGTGTGGTTGACCATTATTATGGCCAAGGCACAAATGCGGCGCTCGTAATTGACCATTGTCCTGTAAATTGATATCCATGGGCTCCAAGTGTCCTGCGGATGCTTGAATATGTTCCATGCTGTGTTGATTGACGTCATCAGTTGCGTGCCACTTTCTGTCTCTTTTCCCTTTTACTCTCACTATCTCTCTCTCTCTCTCTCTGTCTTAATTTGAGTTTCTTTGTTGTGCGTGTGTTTGTATGTGGGTCTCCAGCTCCGTTAATTAACTGTGCGCGGTTCTGACAGGAAATGTGCTAACTGTCAGACGGATCTGGGTAATTAATCTCTTTACCGGCCTGCCAAAGAAACTAAGCGCGCATTTTGATGCGAATTTCGCCGGTTTCCTGGGTGTGTTGCGTGTGTATGTGTGTGTGTGTGTGTGTGTTCAAAAATGTGTGTCAGGGTCTTTTAGAGGCAGTGGCATCAAGTCCTTGGTGTGCAACACTCACAAATTAAATACAAATATATGCAAATATTCAACTGCCGGTCCGACAATAATTTCTATAAAAAAAAAGAAAATCAAAAGCCGTTGGCCAACAAAACTGGAACAACATTTCAAAAATACGCAACGACAGTTAGAGAATAACAAACAGTGCACAGGATAAAAGCAAACATGTGAACAGATTGCAAAAATCTATACCCTGTGCTACCTACCTAAAGTGAGAAATGATTGACCTTAGAAAGTGTAAATGCGAAAGACGTGATTCTTAGGAAAGTTCTTAGAAAAGTAAGGAATTTGATAAACATGAGGTGATGATAGTAAATTTGCAGTATTTATTCTAGCATACTTTTAAGCTGCTAGCTGCTCTCTGTCTCTATATAGTATATATATATATATATATATATATATATATCATACTTATTTGTTACATGTGTGAGCTGCTCACATGCCACGAGCAACTTTTCAAATTTTGACAAACAACAAACAAAAAAAAGAAGAAAAGTTGGCCATTGGCATTGTGGGCAGGTGTGCGGGTTGAAGCGTTGAACAGGATAAAATTTACTGCCAGTAGAATTTCTGTTTTCGCCAAGCCATAAAATAATAAAAATGTGTGAGTCGCAGCACACATTGGAAAACTCAAAGAGATTTCGGCTGAATTCAATTTGGTGTGTCGACAAAAAAACACACACACAGACACAGACACACACAGCCATAACGAATATCGTCAACAAGGACATGAGGCGCCAACAAACTGCTAGGCATATGTATGCATGGCCCACAGTCATGGCACAGGACACGGCACCAGCACACAGGACACACACACAGGACATATAGAACACAAAACGCAGGCCGCAGGCCGCTGACAGCATGAGCTGACATTTTAATAAAAATAAATTTGATCAACACTTTTGTTTGCTCGCTTTCTGAATTCGCATTGCTATCCGATATCGATGGCCACGTTTAAGCTCTTGCACCTTTTTGTGCCTGAATAAACGAAATCGAATACATAAATATGATTTATTCAAGCGTCACATGCAGCCAATTGTGTGCGGATTTAAAAAAAAAACAAAACAAAAGTATAAATAATAATCATAACAAAGTACTTACAAAAAAAAGAAACCAATCGAGAAATGGTATACATTTGCATACAATAATTAGAAATAGACAGCTTTGAATAAATTAGAATTAGGAGTTTCACGCTAGCGTATAAGTCGGTTACTTGCTGAGAGTTGGACAGTTTTTAGTCCCTGTTCAGATTAAAAATGGGAAAAAGGTAGCTATAAAGTACTGCAAATGTGTGTAAAAGGCATTTCCAAGTATATAAAGTATATATTCTTGATCAGCATCAACAGCCGAGACGAATAAGAAGTGTCCGTCTGTCTGCCGTCTGTCCGTCTGTCCGTATGAACACACAGATCTCGGAGACTAAAAGAGCTACAGACACCAAACTTGGCATGCAGGTTCTAGATATATCATACGCAGATCAAGTTTATTTCAAATTTCGGATGCACTCTCCGCACCCCCGCAAATCGCAGACTCCCACAGCCACAATTTTAAAGATTCTTGGAACATATATATGTTGTATCAATGTTGATCAGCTGTGTAAGTTTCATCACGATCGGATAAATAACACCAAAGTTATGCAAGAATCTATTACCCCCGTCTCAGCAGGCAGAAACAACAGTTTGACATGCACTGGCCAAGTTAAGTGCGCTGCTTGCTTGTGTTGCCGCTGAACTGCTTGAAACGCAAGTTGGGAGCAGGGAGTCTCGTAGTCGGGCACACTCGATTAGAGTATTCTTACTTGTTATCCTTATTCTATACAATTCATCCAATGTTGAAAAGTCGACAGAAATGTTGATCAATGCAATTATTTATTAACTACTAAAGTGCTGATGTTACGTCTCTTTACTCGTTAAATATTGATAGAGATAGTTAATAAAGAAGTGAAAAAGTATTTGAAAGTAGATGAAAGCATCTTCGACTTAATAAGCTATGTACAATTGAAGGAATTTAACTGCTTTTGATAAGATGCCGCGCAGTTGGCGATGCTATTGTTTTAGTTTCAAAGTGTGCAATGGACCACGCAATCGAATCAATTAATCTCTTGTCGTGTTAATTAACCATATTCGCTAAGCTCCTCTGCCTGATTAACAAACAATTAAACGCCATAACTTGGCCCACAAAATGAATAAGTCATGCAAGTCAAGTGGGTTAAGGTCAAAATCAGAATCTGCGGGTATCGAGATATATCTAAATAAGTCTGTAAATAGATGCACTTGCATTGTAAATGTAAAACTAAGTTTCAATTTTGCAATGTACTTACAAATTTGCTTAAGCTTTAAGAGAACAGTTCTAATATATGCTATGCTAGTAAAAATACAAAATAAATAACTAAAAATTGTTATTAAAAACAATATGATTTAAACAAAATGTGCAGGTTTTGATAAGCGCAGTATAAATTTCAAAAACATCTATTCAATTTCTCTGTTCGTTGGGTTATTTTGTAATTTATTTGAGTTTTGTTTCTTAAGCTCTGTTAAGAAATCACAGCAGGTCACGTGACTATTTCCAAGTAGAAGACTAACAAAGTATAAAGTTTTCTCTAAGTTTTAAATTATGCAAAAGAACATGTTGTAGCTATAACCTTAAAGTTTTTTGCAAACTAAAATAGCCTTGGCTTCTGCTTGCATTCTGCAATATGTTAAAAGACGATAAGCAACAAAAACAACAAAATACAAAAAAAAGTGCAGTGCTTCGCAAACCTCTGGCAATTACAAATGCCACCTTCTATATGGTATAAACACATAGTTGTGCAATCAAACAGACCGTAAATAATCAAAAAAAAAAAAACAAAAAAAAAAAAGAAAAACCTTCCGAAAAGCGGGTTGCCTGTCACGGCGACAGCAGCTGCCAGCGCGGACACACAATTTACGAGTACATATATATATCGACACAAAGGCGGCAACACAAACAATACTCAGCGTAGTCGAAGCCACCAACAGCCGGACGGACGTCATACTCCGCCGGACAATGGTCATTGGTTGGTTGCTTGGCATATGGTTTGATGGCAAAATGTTGCTGTTGATGAGCCACGGGGACGGTTACCGCCTGCACTTCCGGTGCATGAAACCACTCCAGCATATCAACAGCAGCACCACCATACATACAGCTACTCCTCCTTCTCGCATCCATCGTTCGCTTTTATTACATCCGGCAGCTGTTGCGGTTTGCGACCCTGGCCAGCAGTCGTCCACATCACGTCCGTGTCAGGACTCTGTGATTAGAACGTTGCCATTACCGGCGCGCGCGTCCGACAATAAAATCGTATTCCAAATTGTCGTTTTTATGAGATGTGCTGTGCTTTTATCGCAGAACAACAACAACAACAACAAATATAATCAGTAGGAACAGCTGCTTTCTTCGATGCAAAAAAGTTACATACCCATTTATACTATTAACTTCATTTTCGGCCCATTGTTCCTATGGCAGCTATATGAACTAGTTATGCCTAGTTCTATAAGTAAAGCACAAAAGTACAGCTTGAATTGCTGATATTGGTTAAGGTAACTTTAAAAAATCAGATATAGTCATCTGATTTTAATAAAAATGTTGTCAAAATATAAACATATCTTTGACAACTTTATGTTTGAGCGATTCAAACCGAACTATGCAGCAAAATGCGGCATCAGTGCCAAGTTTTATAAAGACATCCTTTCGAAGGTTTTCGAACATTTTTGAGGGACAATTTTGCCGTTACAGTGTCTGAACAAATTGGATTGAAAATGTTTCAAAAACAAACATTCAGGCCTGTTCTACAAATCGGTTCCGATCAAAGTTGTCGAAACCGAAATTAAAAAGAGAGCTGTATATGGTTAATTAACTAGCTTATGCATTAGCAATTAGCAATTCTCTTTAAAATAATAACAATTAGTTAATTAGTTTACTATTTAGCTCTGTTTTTCATTTCGGTTCCGACAACTTTGATCGGAATCGATTTGTAGAACAGGCCTGATTGTTATGTAGAACGGGCCCAACCAAATTTAAATTGATTGCAAAACTTGAAAGATTTGAGCAACAATACAATTGCCACGCCCACTTCTGACTCTGCAAAGAGGCTAGAAAAAGAGTATATCGCAAATGATTTTTCTTTTCTTTTTAAATTGTGCTAAAAGACTGATTTCACAAGGGCTGCCAAAGCCTCGCTGTTTTGTATGTTAACCTTAATCTATGGAACACAAATGTCTAACAATGTTCAAGCAAATGTCTGTTTGTTGTTCGAGAGTCGGATCGAGTCAGCCGATCAAGAATATATATACTTTACAGTGTCTGAAAAGTCGCTTTCAATGCATAATACATTTTGTGACAAAAATATAACACACTCTGCAAGGGTATCAAAAAATAACGAGTCACGTTGTGTTGTTCAACGAGTGGCTCCAGTTGGTATTCTTATCTGGCACGACCAAAAACACACACACACACACACACACACTCTCTCACACACACACAACACATACAGAGGCACATGCAGTAGGCCAGTTTCAAGGCCTCAATAACAACATTCTTGACCTGCCCCATGCTCAAACGGTTTCCGTATCCGTAGGAGGCAAGGCACAGGCCGTATTCAGGTATGTGGCACACAGTTTGTTTATTTCACTTTTTACCTGCCACATTGCGTTTCGAGTTTTTCGTTTTCTTTGGCATTTCGAACATTGCGCACCAGCCATCAATTTTATTGATTACATTTTCAATTTGAACGCATAAGAATGAGTTTGGGGGCAATGTGTATTTCATTAATCTGTGCATGCCATATGCAATTTCAATTACATTTAAAGCTTTTTTCATTTATCACTACTATATTTAATTATTTTTTGAATATATACCTATATATATGCAGCGCACATACTAGTTGAATTTAAAAAAAAATATATAATTTACATACTTTTCTATGGTAATTGCCGGCGTCCATTTTCAACGTAGACTTGTGCGGAACTGACCAGAGCTGAGGTTTATTTATTTCATTTACATTTCACATTATTCTTTGGCCAACGCTTCTGGCCATTTCTCTTTGCCATTGCCATTACCATTGCCATTTATATTCCTTTTCCAGCACGCAGCAGGCGGAAATGCTCTTCACAGTTGAATATCTGCTTGGCGACTATCACGCAACAACAAAAAAAAAAAAAACAGAAAAAAACAGAAAAAGAAAAAAAAACTCAATATTTGCACTCAATAAGATGAGCAGCTAGCTCATTTTAAACAAATGGCTAAAAGACAGTTTATGCATTCAATTTCATTATATTATCCAAGACACGTCAAAAGAAAACAAATTGGACTTGAAAGTAATGCGTTATAATAATTTACGGATATACAAGGATG
This sequence comes from Hirtodrosophila cameraria, assembly GCA_949708635.1. NCBI lineage: Eukaryota > Metazoa > Arthropoda > Insecta > Diptera > Drosophilidae > Hirtodrosophila > Hirtodrosophila cameraria. The sequence continues at coordinate 72,951,227 of OX453090.1, read as the reverse complement.
TTTTTGTATATCGAAACAAGTATGAACGCGATATACTCTTTTTCTAGCCTCTTTGCAGAGTCAGAAGTGGGCGTGGCAATTGTATTTTAGTTCAAATCTTTCAAGTTTTGCCTTCAATTTGGTTGGACCCGTTCTAAAGGTTTGGGAGAAACAAACTTTGCTCAAATGCAAGGGCGGGCGTGGGCGTGGCAAAATTATTTTTATACAATCTATTTAATAGGGCAACAGAATTCAACCTGCAAAATTTGGTGATTCTAGATAAAGGGGTGTGGGATATACAGACATTGCTTATTTTTGAGGGCGGGGTTGGGCGTGGCCAAATTTTTTTTAGTCATATCAATCAAGGATGTGATAAGTAGCCCTTGTGCTAAATTTGGTTATTCTAGCTGTAGAACTGTATAAGATATAGGTTTTTGCGGTTTGTGGGGGAAGGGGTGAGGGTGGGGTGGATTTCTTGGCACTTTGTCTGCCTATGGTATATATCAACATGTATACCAAGTTTAGTTGCTCTAGCTTCAAAACTGTGGAAAAAAACTGCGTTCATACAGATGGACAGACGGACGGACGGACCGTTATTTCACAAACCCAATATACTCTTTTTTTCCCATTTTGGAAAACAGAGATTAAAAACAATAAACTTTACTCATAAATAGTTAAAGAACAGAGCTTAATAAAGTTTCTTGTTGAACAACAAAAGAATATTTAAATCTATTTCAACTGCTTGAATCACAAATTTCATTATCTTCAGAGTTGAAAAAAACTGCAAACTGATTCTCAAATATATAATTACATTGTAATCAAATTAAATAAGCACACTCAAGTGTCTTCAAAGTTTCTTTCACAAAGTTCTGCTAAACAAATCTGTTTAGTTGAAATTGTAATTAGAATGAACATTTACCGCATGTTGAGAAAATCACTCCAAACTTAATTTGACTTTCAGTAATTAAGTGTGGTTATATAGTTTCTAAACAAAGTCTCGATGTGCGCAAATCAACGCATTTGAAAGTGGCGTTAATTAATGTTATTAACTTAACATTTTAGTATAATGTCCTTCACATTTATGACGAAAAGTGGCAGAAACAGTGGCCAATCCGCACGAAATTGAGCGCTTTGTATGGACAAAAAGTTTTGCCACACACAAATTATGACTTTACACGCAAAAGCCAAAAACTTTGAACCTAACTGAAGCCATCAAATACGTTTTACCCTGCTACCCCTCGAACCACACACTCCCCTTCCTCTATGCCTTTTACTCGAACACTCTAGTTCCATTTGGCTATGCGTCTGGGGCAAAGTTGATTTGACTGGCGTCGGGACAAATCACGCTGACACGCTCAACATGGCAGCCCCCAGTGATGATTAATGAACACACGCTGAATGTGACACAGTTTCGGACAGCTGCACTTGCCACTAGAGTTGTACATTGAACGAGCACTAGTTCCGTCATTCAATTATTGGATTGGAAAGAACGAATCGGCTCATACGATTAATCATTTGCTTGTTTGCTTTCATTTCTTCGTTTTCTGACACTTTTTGGCTTTATTTGAAATGCATTTAAAAAAAAAAAAAAATAATATAAATTTGCTTATTAAGCTCGCACTGTCTGTCTGTCTGTCTGTCCGTCTGTCCGTATGAACACACAGATCTCGGAGACTATAATAGCTAGAGACACCAAACTTGCCAAGCAGGTTCCTGTATACCATACGCAGATCATGTTTATTTCAAATTTCGGATGCACCCCCCGCACCCCCGCAAATCGCAAAAAGCTCCCACAGGCACAATTTTAAAGATAAAGCTTTGATTTTTGGTACACATACATGTTTTATCAATGTTGATCGGTTGCGTTTACTTCATTACGATCGGATAAATAACACAAAAGTTATGGAACAATCTATTACCCCTGTCTCAGCAGGCACAAAACGACAGTTTGACATGCACTGGCCAAGTTAAGTGCGCTGCTTGCTTGTGTAGCCGCTGAACTGTTTGTTTTAGTTTTTGTTTGTAGGGAATCGGTGTGTAAAGGTCGCTTCAACTCATTTACTTTTCATAACAAATCCCACATCGTCTAATTTTAGACTGCAAAATTGACTAGAATTTAGAAATCAGATTTATTGTACAACCCGACATTCAAACATTACATTTAACAGAACCCAATGATGTTCCAGGAATCGAGGAAGCGCTGCCCTCCCACTAAAGTACACGAGAAGTCAGTATTCCAAGAAGCTGCTTGTTTAGTTCTCCCACAGTAAACATACTGGCTTATCGCAAAAAACAAACTTACACAGAATGCAGAGCAATCATGTTCACCTTGGGAGGTCTGACCACAACTTTTTGCTTTAGTAGCTTTCATTCTCAGAATTTACAAGAGCACAAAATCATTGCAAAATGCATTTACAACGAATTCAATTTACAAAGCAAACGATAACTAAAAAACTATCTGTTGTCAATATCGACAGCTGACTTCAGTTCAGCTGAAACACAGTTCAAAGCGTTCTTCCATCAAAACTAGTTTCTAACAAATCAACAGTTCCATTAAATTAACTTTAATCTTTCATAAAATATCTTTTGAAGGACTTGTCAAACGCAAAGAACGAACTAGAACTATTCTGGTCGATTTTCAATTGAAAAGGGTAACATATCGGGCGTATGAGTAATTTACTTGTCAAACCACATTATATGTGTGTGCGTGTATTGTGCATACGTGTGTGTGTGTGTGTATTTGAAATGTCGCATTATTGACATTTTTATTAGGGCACTTTTCGCTCATAAAGCAAACTTGTTAATTCGCGTCATGTGCTTAACATTTTTCCCACTTTCCATGAAAATTGTGCTGTACACGCTGTTCCAAAAGTTGACTTTACACACTCTCACACACACACACACACATATACAGTTATTTTGTGGTGTGACTAACGGGACATAAGTTGATGCAAATGGGCAACTGGGGAATTGTTTGTGTGGCTTGTTATTTCATTCCTGCTGTTGTGTTATTGTTATTGTCCGCTCATAATTTGATTACAATTTGGCACTTGTAATTTTTATGTACAGCACGTCAAATTGTTTCTCTTTTGCATTTCCATTTCCATTTCCCCTTCCCTTTCCATGTTTCATTTGTTTAATTGCTGTGCTGGCAATTGTAATTGTAAGATTTGCATTTCTATTGCCTAAAACTGACAAATAACACTTCCTTTTAAGAAAAATACTTATCTTATTTATAATACATTTTTGAGTGCTATGCGCAGAGAATACAAAATGCAGAACTTTATTTGATAATCATTTTGGAAAGGTTTATATAATTAAAAGATGCAATTGTAATAAATGAATTAAATAAACAATTTACTGATTAAATCTGTCAAGTTCAGCATGCAGAGCAGGTTTCGGAAAGGCAAAAATTGCAAATTGATTGCAAACAGTCACTTTCTTAACTTACTTCACGAATTCTGGGAAACTTTTGAAAATAAATTGAAATAAGATAATGGAAAATAAGAAAACTAGTATTTCCAAGCTGGTTCCGATGCCAGTTCAGTTCCGCTTTACTTAGGCCAAACAAGGACGTTTCTGTTGAACAAAAACTCCAGTTTTGAAAAACATATTGAAATTAGATAATTAACAAATTGAAATAAGATAATTCAAATAAGTGCAAATAAGATAACTGTTAGTTAGGAGTTCCTTGCTGGTTTCGGTGATAGTTTCAGTTAAATTCCAGTACAGTTACGATTCATTGGCTCAACATGGACGATTGAATTTCCTAAGAACAAAAAGTCGCCGTTCTTCAACTACCTCAGAGAGTTTTGGAAGAAACGTTCGTTTTGAAAATAATTCAAAACAAGAAAATGAAACAAAAATAAATAAATTTTTTAGCTAGCGTTAGCATCCAACTCGCGTGGCACACAAAATAATACTGACTTGTTTTAGTTTCGAATAGCAAACATAAGTTATTTTTGAAAAGGCTACTATGATTGAATAGAAATAAAGACTACTGTGATTGAATTTAATATGGAATTTAGTTGGTTAATTTAGACTAGCAAAGTTGCCAACTGAATGTTAACTATTCTCTCCAGATTTTCAAAATACTGCGAAATGCCTGTTTAATTTTGAATTTTAAATACTTTTGAAGATGGCAATTGTTTGATTTATCTATGCGCAGAGAAAACAAAATGCAGAACTTTATTTGATAGTCATTTTGGAGTGGTTAACAGATGCAATTAACAGATGCAATTATAATAAATAAATGAAATAAACAATTTACTGATTAAATCTGTCAAGTTCAGGATGCAGAGCAATTTTCGGCCAGGCTTAAATTATGCGTGAAATTAATCAAAATAAGTTAAGAGTTTGACATATTTGCATACATTTTAGTAAATTTTTACGGGAAAGCGGAATTTGCCTGTGGCAGCGTCAACATTTCCATTGCCCTAAAGATCAAAGTTCAGGCGCGTGTCAAAATGTTGTGGAGGGTATACGAAACTGAGAACATGACTGGCATTTCCGAGACTAAATCAACAGTTTGCCATTTGCTCATCTGCTGCCTACGTTGTGTAAATGCCAAAAGCGAGCAAAAAGCATTTCCACACCGAAGCCAAAAATGTTATCCTCTGCCCTACCCTCAGCAGCAGCAGCAGCAGCAGCAGGATTGAGCTGCCCATTGCCTGTCATATTTGCAATGCTGCTATGCTTCATAGCCATAATGATAATTGCGCAGGCATCGCACTGGAACATTGCGAAGAACACTTCATTGAGCAAGTCCTCGTAAATCAAACGCAGTGATTCCATTCGTCGAAATGTCCACGTCTACGCCAACACCCACACTCACAGCCACACCCAACGTGCGACCCGAAAATTTCACACTCCTACAGCTTGGCAGGACACAGCAGGAACCCAGCTGGACAGCCCCCCTTGAAGCTCGTTTCGAAATTAAGTGCTCTCGAAATTCGATGAGGAAAGCTAATCTGTCGGCTCACTCAATCAAAGGGAGAGAGATGAGCTGTTCGATGCCACTGTTTACATTCTGGCAATTATATTTAGTAAAACAAATCAATGAAATATAATGGCCAGAACATTGATGTAGACATTAACTTGAACGCCTAGAAATATAATTTGCAAAGTAATTTAGCTAACATTAAGTGCTTTAATTTAAATCATAGGAGAAAGATTTTTTTAATTTTGATTACTTTTATACATGTTTCAGCTTTCTATTCATTAGAAAGCGCTTTGTTGAAAGCTTAGTTGTAGCTGGTTCCAGTTTAACTGCGCTTATTTTGAGCCAAAATTGAAGAAAGTGCTCGTATTAATTGCATAGTTTGCCTTTTTTCATTTCTTGGGAATGTTCTAGGAAAAACATAATTAAAATAAAGCAAAATAATGGTTTTAAGCTGTTTGCAGTTCAGTTTCAGTTCTGCTTACAGTTCAGTTTCAGTTCTGTTTAAGTTTAGCTTCGCTTAACTTGGGCCAAAATTCGACGAAGTGCTCGTGTTGATTGCAAATAGTCCCTTTCTTAACTTTCTTCACGAATTCTGGGAAAGTTTTGAAAATAAATTGAAATAAGATAATTGAAATAAAGAAAAATAAGAAAACTAGCATTTCCTAGCTGGTTCCGATGCCAGTTCAGTTCCGCTTTACTTAGGTCAAACAAGGACGTGTCTGTATCAATTGCAAAGTCGCCGTTTTTTACTCCCTGTTCCCATTAAAAATGGGAAAAAGGCAGTTATAAAGTACTGCAAATGTGTGTAACAGACAGAAGGAGGCATTTCCGACTATATAAACTATATATATTCTTGATCCGGATCAACAGCCGAGACGAACTAGCCATGTCCGTCTGTCTGTCCGTCTGTCTGTCCGTCTGTATGAACGCGTTGATCTCAGAGACTATAAGAGCTAGCGACACCAAAATTGGCATGCAGGTTACGCAGATCAAGTTTATTTCAAATTTCGGATGCACCCCCCCGCACCCACGCAAATCGCAAAAGACTCACACAGCCACAATTTTAAAGATAAAGCTTTAATTTTTGGTACACATGTACGTTTAATTAATGTCTTTCGGATGTGTAAATTTCAACACGATCGAATAAATAGCACAAAAGTTATAGAAGAATCTATTACGCCCGTCTCAGCTGGCAGCAACAACAGTTTGACAAGCAGTTTACGAGTTAAGTGCACTGCTTGCTTGTGTTGCCGCTGAACTGCTTGAAATGCAAGTTGGGAGCAGGGAGTCTCGTAGTCGGGCACACTCGACTAGAGTATTCTTACTTGTTTTAACTGCTTTTGGGAAAAACGCATGTATTGAAAATGAACTCAAATAGGATATTTGAAATAAAGTAAAATAAGATTACTTTATAGCTAGCGGTTCTTAGCTGTTTTCGTTTTCACTTTGCTAGTCGAACAAAAGCTCCAGTTTTGAAAAACATATTGAAATTAGATAATTTACATAAATTAAAATAAGATAATTCAAATAAGTAAAAATAACTGTTAGTTGGGAGTTCCTTGCTGGTTTCGGTGCCAGTTTTAGTTAAATTACAGTAGTTTTGCTTCATTGGGTCAACATGAACAATTGAATTTCCTTCGGGAATACTGGGAGAAACGCCAGTTTTGAAAAAAATTTTGAAATTAGATAATTAACATATATTGAAATAAGATAACTAAAATAAATGAAAACTAGAAAACTTTTAGCTGTCGGTTCCTAGCTGGTTTCGGTGATAGTTTCTATCTTTGCCTAATAATAAAAGTAATAATACTATATGGCTTGTTTTTAATATTCATAATGCAGTATACTGGATCCATGATACTGTTTTAGCTAAATTAATAGACGGAATTTCTGCAGAAATAAAACTTACTTCTTTTCGACCAATGAAAACTAGCAAAGTTGCTAACTATTCTATCCAGATTTTCAAAACACTACGAAATGTCTGTTTAATGCTGAATTTTAAATACTTTTGAACATGGCAATTGTTTGATTTATCTGCCAAAATTAATCATACTCCTCCTTCGGATATATGTAAAATCTTGAATTACGCTACCAATTTGCAAAACTAAACCGATTGCCAAGTTAAATGTCCTTTTTGGAATAGAATTAGGTACAGAGCAAGTATCAGAACTATATACAAACATTGTTTCGCCATAAAAAAAGCTTCTATACATATTATGAAGACACTTATACTACTTAATAATTATGCATATGCTGCTGATTTGAAAGTTAACAAGGCTTCTTTTTGTTTGTTTGCAAAAAGTTTTGAATTAATGAAAGTTTGTATTTTGTTTTCCATTTACCATTTCAGCGAAAACACTGTAAGGTGCATAAATGAAAGGAACGTGCGATGCAACTGAATCCAAGCAAACATACTGAAACGCACTACTGGATTGTAAGTATACTCAAACTCATACTCATATTCATATTGCCTTGAACTTTGGTCAGGTTTTCTTTTTGTTTTGTTTTTCTTTTCTTTTCTTTTTTTTTTGCGCTTTAATAATATTCTCGACGACAACTCGAAAAGTTGCCCCGGGCCAACTTTTGAGCCACACTCTCCACAATTATGACGCCATTAATATTCCGAGCTAAAGTAACAAAAAGGCTGCGAGTCGTTGCCAAAGTGCAGAATGCATCATATACTCATACATAGTTGAAAAGGCTGACGCCGCATTGTTTTCTGGCCACAGCGCAGATTGGCAGCCTGCCAGTTGAATGTGAACTGAACTTCTCTAACCAGCAGGAGAAGCAGAAGCAGAAACAGGAGCAGGAGCAGGAATAAATGCAGCTGCAGCAGAGGGCTTAAAACAAAAGCCGCCTAGGATATAATGTCTGCACTCAAAACTGGCAATAGAATATTATTGTGCTGAAATTGTTGGAAAATTACAAATTGGCGAGCAGTTGGCTCTACAGTTGCCTCTACATTTCGTGGCATGTGGCAGACCGCTATGATGCTTTCACTAAGCGCATTTTCTGTATACACTTTAGATTGTGCTCTTGGCCGGAAATCAATTGAAAAATTGTTCAAAATTATATTGGGGGCTTATAGAGGCCAGTGCACTCAATTAACTGCTACAGATTTTCCTCTTTTCGAATGCAATTTTTCATTTTTTTTTTTTTGGGTTGGGTTGTGTGTTTGTGTTGTCAAATAAAGAGATAGTCATGTTTATCTGGGAGCCGTCTATCCTGTTCTGTGTATGGTTCCCGAACTCAATTCAATAAATCATCTAGTTTCTGGCCTGTGAGTCGACAGATTTCAACTGATTTCTATGACCATGTGACATGTTGGCCTCGCTCTGACCCAAAATGCCAATGCAATTGACATTTTGAGATCTAAAATTGATGATGCGACCTGCCTTTTGCCAGAAAATTGAAAAGATTCCCTTCAACAAGAAGATAACTGCACATGCTCGGGGCCAAATGATTGAAACCTAGTTGGCTAAGCTTGCGAACAAAATAAAGTAATTTGGCTAAAATGCGTAGGCGTGGCATTATTTGCCAAACTTAATGAGGCCTAAACCTTTGGCTTTAAAATGTTAAGTGAATGACATTTGGGATTTTCAAGCAATAAAGACAATCAATCAAAGGTTTTCGGCAAAAAAGCAAAATACGCTGAAATTTCCCATTAATGCAAAGCAAAGAGAAAAACTCCAAGAACTTCAAACATATTTTCCAGTAAATCTTTTGACACAATTATGACAGTCGAAATACTTTGTAGAACATTTACTTGGAATCTTCAGAAGACATATTTTCCATTGAAATTATGATATTTGAACAAATTTCCTTGCAATCGAATTTCAGGCAAACTTTAACTTTATATTTTCTGCTCATTTTTCAGACCCTATTTTGGTGTGCCTTGGGAGGTTTGATATTGGGTGGAATCGTTGTCATCTCATACTGGATAAGACGATGCAGGTATGTATACTATTTTAAGTTTGTGACCATGCAGTTTATATATATCCAATGAATTACTACAATATTATGAATATTGCATCAAGCAAAAAAACCTTATCCAATTAGAGAGCGACATATATATTTTGTGTTGACCAGTTCTACGCATTTTACTGGGATTCAAAAGCTGTTAAACGCTGGTTAGTTTTAAAAACAAAAACAACAACAAAAAATGTTTTAAATTGTCAACGCACTAAGCCGCACAGCACGTGACTGTCAAAGGCTTAACCGCAATGGGCAGACAACGTGCAACAACGAGGGGTGGCGAGGGATCATAAGAGGCCTATGACTATGAATACGAACGACAACGATGAACGCCACGTGTAGAGCAAGGGAAGGGGGGCTTAAGTGTGGCTGTGTGTTTTGGCTTTCCAGTGCATTCAAAGACTGTGCGCTGACTGGGCGACATTAGAAAAGACAAAAGCTGCCACTCGGCCGGACAGAAAGCCAACTGAATAATTCAAGTCGGCAATTGGACTGGCTGCGAGCAATTAAGTTAATGATGCAAGGTCACTGGAAGTAGGTGCTGGCATCAGCCCACACACTCTCTCTCCCTCTCTCTGTAAAAAGGAAAAAAGAAAAACAAATACGTACTAGCCGCCCAAGAATGACGTAGTTGACATTCAAGCGTTGTCCTGCGGTATGGGTGTTGTGACCACTAAGAGCACCGCCAAGGGGCCTATTACGATGGTTGGCGTCAGTTCGTCCCTACAATACACACACACACATACATCAATTCATTAAAGGACAAACGCACAAAAGGACAACTGGCAACTGACATGCCTTAGTGTGCTATCTATGTGTGTGTGTGTGTGTGTGTGTGTTGTGGATTCCCTTTGGCTGCGTTTATTTCGTTTCGCTTGTGAGTGTCTTTCACGCGATGTTAAAGGCCAACGCGTCGTATACGTAGCAAAATATACATGCCATACATATACATAAAATATATATGTAAAAAAAAAAACATTTCCAATTTTTATATGAAGCACACAAAAATAGGAAACAGTAAACAGTAAACGAGCAAACAAACTGAAATATTTGCATACATATGAATGTCCTGTGCGCAGGAGACCATATGTGGACATCAGAGGGGCGTTTCAGGGCAATGTGCTGGTGTCCTGTTGTCCTGGTGGTCAACAAAGGTAAACAGTCGTTCAGCGGCTGATGATTAATGTGTCACGAAGAGTACATCGCATTTGCTTTTTGCCACCCACATGGCAGACATGGCACAGTGGGTTAAAAGTGCTAATGACAAACTAATAATCGGCTATTAAAATATTCTTTGATCTAACTAGTAATAAATTTGGCTAGACTTTACAGTATTTACAACATGCTCGTTAGTGTTAGGAAAACTTCAAAAGCCTTGGATGGGTGCTAATGAAAGGCGCCCGAGCAGGGACATTGTCATGGCAAAGAAAAAAAAGATTTCCAAACTGTACTTATGTTGCACCAAAACATTGAAATTTGTTCTTAAGCTCATATAACTAAGTTTTAGCAAGCTTTGAGCGCCTTGCAAGGGTACTAAAGAATGGCGCCCGAGCAGGGACATTGCCATTACGCGAATCAAGACATTGCGATCATAGTCAAGAGGAAAAGATTTTCAAACTGTACTTATTTGTAGTACCAAAACATTAAAATTTGTTCTTTAACTCATATAATTTAGTTTTAGCAAGCTTTGAGCACCTTGCATGGGTACTATAGAATGGCGCCCGAGCAGGGACATTGCCTTCATGGTGAAGAGGAAAAGAATTCCAAACTGTACTTATTTGTTTTGCCAAAACATTAAATTGTGTTCTTAAACTCAAATACTCTTAGTTTTAGCACGTTTTGAGCGAAAAGGATGGTTACTAAAGAATGGCGCCCGAGCAGGGACAAAAAAAAATTCACAACTGTACTTAGTTGTTGTACCAAAATATTAAAATGTGCCCCTATACTAAGTTTTAACAAGTTTTGAGCGCCTTGAATGAGTACTAAAGAATGGCGCCCGAGCAGAGACATAGTCTTTATGCGAATCAAGACATTGAGCGATCATAGCAATGAAAAAGGATTTCCAAACTGTACTTATTTGTTTTATCAAAACATTAAAATGTGTTCTTAAACTCTTTTAACTCAGTTTTAATAAGAACATCGAAACTTAGAACTTATTTCTAAATGTCCACATAAAGTCATGCATATAGTTTCACAAAGGATTATGAATCAGATATTATGGCTTATAAGCAATTTCTGTTTTTCAATTGACTTATAAATTTATATGTCAAGTTATTTTTTTATTTTAGCCAATGACAATCGACTAATTGGTTAGTTTCTAATCAACAAATATAACTTTTGATGAAAGAATTCTTTTAGAACCTTTTTGATTACAACGCGAAGGGTAAAAATTAATGAAGACAGCTGTTGTTTCTTGACGACTGGCAACAATTCTCAGCACTGTCATCGCATAAATATTTTAATTATATTTAAGTGCATTCAAAGGGCAAACAGCGCGAATCTGACAATTTCAAAGAAACTTGACATGATTCCATTCCTCTCTTCCAACTTATTGTGTTTTATTGGATAATAAAAATAATATTTTATAAAATCTGAAATCTGTCGGATGAAGTTTTTATACTTTTTTATAAAACACATAGCTTTTTTTCATTGAGAAAATGAAATTTTAAAGAACACTGAAAAATCGATCTTAAATAATAACTTGCCTACGCTTTTATAAGCCATTTAACTTAACTAACATGACTATGTTAATCTTATATGCGATCGATCGCAACAATTAAATTTGATGAGCCGCCCCACAGTAAATTATACATTATTATCCCATTGTCAAGCCAAACAAGCTGACATGCCAAGTTCAACAAGAGTGTAAAGAGCTGAAAGGTTGGGGTTTGGCATTGCGGCTGGTCAAATGAAGACGAGCAAATAAAAATGGAATGAAAGTGGCAGTGGCAATAACGGCAAGAGCAACATGAGTCAGTTGGAAATTGTCATAAAAATTAAAAATCAATTTTTATAATCCAGTTAGAGAGGGGCCGACAGTTGCAGGCAGCCGACAGAGACCAACAAGCCAAGACCAACACAAACAAAGCAAACTGAGCTGATATGAGGCACGCAAACATATATTAGAAAAAACCACCCAACACCCACAATACAATACATAGGCACATGAAGAGTGCGGGCGGGGTTGTATGTCGCGTTGGACTGGAATAAAGAAATTTCATACTTTTTTTTTTTTTTTTTGCCTTAACCGAAACGATTTTCGAAATTTACCTTCATTAACAGACGACCCGACGAACGACGTGGCCGCGTTTATTTAGCTCCTACAGAAACAGAACTCGTGCGTGTTTTTTTTTTATTAAAGAGCGACACAACATTGTCGAATTTAGCGACCACGCAAAGTTTTTTGTTTTTTTTTCTACCAAAGTGATAATCCGTTCAACGCAACGTTGCCCAAAAACAATAAAAAAAAAACATTAACTAGTTAAAAATTTATTTCGATTATAAGAAATGACAGCAACTGTAATAAAACAATCATTAACTATGCAGTTGATGGAATAAACTCGGTGTTACATATAATCCACGCAGCTGCACAACATCGAGTGTCAAGTGTTTTTTGGTGGCAGAGAAACTACAGTTCGAAAAGTAAATGAAAATTGTTAACCTTCCTCAACATACCTTAAAACCACAAAATCATCATTATTTTTAATATGCTATTCAAATTTTTGGTCCTTTGGCGGAAATAACTTGGCTTGATTTTACGAGTTGTGGTAATGAAAATATTTTTAGTGTTTTTGCTTCTGGTGATTTCAGTTAAACATAAAAAAAAACGAAAACATAATAAAATCTAAAGTTTTTCAAGCTATTTTACTATAAAGATCAAATAGATTAATATTGTAGAAAGTTTAATATTTCTAGAAACGTTAATTTGCAGAAATGACTAAAATATCATAAGCCTTTGAGCATATATCTAAATAGAAAATATTTACATTTTGTTGTTGATAAAGAAAAACAAGAAAGAAATGTTATCTTCGGCGTGCCGAAGATATATACCCTTGCCGCAAAGATTTCCATAAGAAAACTTATTTTTCAACGGATTGTTCCTATGGCAGCTATAAGATATAGTGATCCGATTTGATCAAATTTGGTCAGCATGTGTAGAACGTGCTTTTATTTCGACAGAGTGAGTTTGGTCGAATTATTTTGAAAAATACAAAAGTTTTTCATCCAGAAACTTATTTTTTAACGGATTGTTCCTATGGCAGTTATAAGATATATTGGTCCGATTTTGATGAAAATTGGTTACCATATGTAGAACTTGCTTTCATTTACATATAGTGAGTTTGGTCGAATTATTTTGAAAAACACAAAAGTTTTTCATACCAAAACTTATTTTCAACCGATCGTTCCTACGGCAGCTATAAGATATAGTGGTCCAATTTCGATGAAATTTTGTCATCATGTAGAAACTGTCTTAAAACTTAGGTTTAGTGAGTTTGGTTCAGTTTTCTTGAAAAACAAAAAAGTTTTTCATTCAAAAACTAATTTTTCAACCGATCGTTGCTATGGCAGCTATAAGATATAGTGGTTCGATTTTGATGAAATTTTGTCATCATGTAGAAACTGTCTTGAAACTTAGGTTTAGTGAGTTTGGTTGAGTTTTCTTGAAAAGCAAAAAAGTTTTTCATACAAAAACTAATTTTTCAACTGATCGTTGCTATGGCAGCTATATGTTATAGTGGTTCGATCTGGCCAATTCACCTATAGGTACTACCTGCAATAAGAAGAAGCATCTGTGCCAAGTTTCATCGAGATAGCTCTAGAACAAAGTCTTGAAAAACGCCTATAAACGGACAGACAGACGGACATGACGGACATGACGGACATGACTCGGCTGTTTTTTGAGACGTCTGCTTTAATGCCTTACACTTTTCGTGACAAAATTATAATACACTCTGCAAGGGTATAAAGATATGTTATTCAATGAAAAACATAGTTCCCCCACATTTGATTTATCATAAAATAAACAAAAACCTTTGTCTAAGGGACTTTATCAACAAACTATATCTATTTATAAAATGATATATGACTAAGGTCACTAATTTTCTAATCCTCAGTAAGCTCTTCAAACTTAAATAGGTATTTGTGCTGTGTACATTGAACTAATCCCCGATTAATACCAGTTGGTAGACGACTTGGAATTGTTAACAATTTGCCTATCTATACAATTGTAGTATAAAAGGCAAATATATTTAATGGACTTGATATGTTCAGACGACAACGTTTCAGCTTATGAAATATGAAACGCACATTAATTTTCCAATCTTGTGTCTATCCCCCCCGCAAATCGCGTTTTGCTCTCTGTATCTCTGTGGCATATCGTGCCACAAGCAAATTGACAATTTAATTTGCAATGCAAGAACAACAAAGTGACAGGCTAATGCAATAATCGAAATGTGTATGAACTCGTATATCATGACACACACAGCCTTTGACTTGCTCGAACTAAGCAATTTGTATAGTATAACCAATTACAACAACAGTCGCAACAGGACCAAGGGATGTAGGGATATGGGCATGCAGAGAGACTGAGGCTATCCAAAACGACTGCCTGGAAAATTAGAAATTGATTCGAACATTTTTGCCTGCGCAACATGACACCAAGCTGGCAAAAATGGAAAGCAAGCGTCTCACGACGCACACCTGGCGCAACAGCAACAACAACAACAACAACAACAAAAACTGAAAGAAAAGACACGTAAAGCAGACAAGACAAGAAGACAGCACAAAATAAAATCAATAAGCCTCAAAAGCAAACGCCAAAAGTAGCAAAAGGCAAAGCAAAATGTCGAGCATTTCGCGCGGTTCTGATTAGATAAAGTGTACAAAGCGAAGGTAGGGGTGGGTTAGAAGGTGGTTACACTCACTTGAAGGTATTGTTTTAGCCGTTGCAACAAAAGCAAATCAAATACGATTAAATCAACAAACAACAGCAACAACAAAAACAACAACAACAACAAGAGCAAATGCAACTATGTAAGCAAAATATAAAATGTAAAATTAGAATTAGACAATTAGACAAATAGCGAAGACGCCTCGGGACTGGGACACGTGCTAGGCACATGTTTTAGGGTCGTGCTAAGGGCTGAAAAGGGGCAGCTAAGGTAGGGGGGGCGGCAGGGGTGTAAAGTATGTGGCATGCATATAGTGCTCAATGTCACAGCACATACACACACACACACACGCACACTTCACACACACTAACAGCAATTGGCAGTGTGGTGCGGCAAACGGGGCGTATGATTTATTTAAGCGCCCATTAAAGTTCTTGTCATTGTGTTGCTGTTGCTTTTGTTACAGTTATTGTTGCTGTGCTTGTTGTTATTGTTGTTGTTTTAGTTGTTTTTGTTGCTGTGTGGTTTTGCGTGTGAAGGACATTCGTTGAACTGCACGCGTTGACTTGGTTACAATTGCCTTGAGAAATAGCTTCGAAAAGTTTTGATTGTGTTTTGGTTTTCTCAATCGGAATGCGCCGCGCATACTTTTCAATTAACTCAACCAACAACAACACGACAAACACACATTGCTTAAACACAGTATTTGAAATTCAAAATTTTGAATTTTAAATATTGCAATGTTTGCTTTTTAATTTGTAGTTACTTGTACCGTTTTATGTCCGACACGCACACACAGCAATCCGTATCTAATTACAGATTCGTGGCTTTTGAGGACCATCAACTAATTGCAAAAGCATTTCGAGAAAAACAAAACTCAATTGGAAAGCCATATATATAGCCAGTAGTAATTAAAATATATGTTTTGTGCTCTTGTGCCATATGTTTGAATTGGTTGTAGCAAAACATCACTTTTAATTAAAAATAAAAGCAAACAGAACAGAGCTGCGAAAATCCAAAAATAGCATTCTCATTAAGTGTACGATTTTCGTTAAAGCCTTACTAAGGATTTTCTTCTACTCGTTTTAATATTTTAATTATTTTTGCGTGTGTAAGAATCGTGTTTCATCCAATTAAGGTCAAGTATTCTATTGTGTTACTGACTAAGATACCGTCCCCCCTTTATTTCATGAGAACTTGTTAAATTTTATCAAGGTGCAAAAGAGCTGAGCTTTGCTAGCAAAACTTAATAGCTGATTGTCGGAATGAAACAGAGCTCTAATTAAAAATTATTTGTAATAATGTAAGAAAAATGCTCGATAATAAAGCGTTACTCACTCAATTAAAATAAGTAAAAGCAAGTGAATGATAAAGTAAAATAAGTAAAAGCAAGTGAATGAATAAAATGAATAGTAAACGAGAAAGAAATGTTATGTTCGGCGTGCCGAACGGATTGTTTCTATGGCAGCTATAAGATATAGTGATCCGATTTAGATCAAATTTGCTCAACATGTGTCGAATGTGCTTTTATTTCGACAGAGTGAGTTTGGTCGAGTTATTTTGAAAAACAAAAAAGTTTTTCATACAAAAACTTATTTTCAACCGATTGTTCCTTTGACAGCTATAAGATATAGTCCACCGATTTTGATGAAATTTTGTTATTATGTATAAACTGTGCTTAAACTTAGGTTTAGTGAGTTTGGTTGAGTTTTCCTGAAAAACAAAAAGTTTTTCATACAAAAACTAACTTTTCAAGCGATCGTTCCTATGGCAGCTATATGTTATAGTGGTTCGATCTGGCCAATTCAACTATAGGTACTACCTGCAATAAGAAGAAGCATCTGTGCCTAGTTTCATCAAGATAGCTCTAGAACAAAGTCTTGAAAAACGCATATAAACAGACAGACAGACGGACATGACGGACATGATTCGGCTGTTGATGCTGATCATTTCTGAGACGTCTGCTTCAATGCATAACACATTTCGTGACCAAATTATAATACCCTCTTCGAGAGTATAAAGAACCAAGCCAACGTATCAAGCAAACAAACTATGTTAAACCAAATATAACAGATAATAAATAATAATAATGATTATAATTAATAAATATATGTAATAATAAGGTATACAATCTTATATACTTTGACCTGCATTTAAACATAACTCTAATGAAAAGTGTGTTCATCTATCCAATTTTTTGTCATATTTAAAAAAAACCATCAACAAATATTTTGAAAATATATATATATTTATAAAAATTATAGTGAAATGACCGCACATCTTCCCTATTCTATTTTCCAATTAACAATACTATATACAACAACGAATTCGAATATTGCATTATAATCGAACTTCAGATTTAGGTGTCGTGCATTGGACTATTGCAAACTTTATTGCTTGAGCAATAAAGGTAGGTAAATTTGCAAATTTGCTTGATGCCAAAAAAATGCCAAAAACATGCCAAAGCCAATGCCAAATGAATCAAATTAGTCAGCAAAATTTAATCAAATCACGAAAAACAATATCAAAATAAATCACCTAAAGCAAAAAAAAAAGCATAATACAGAACATATGTTTGCTTTAAAAATTCAATTTTAATTTGAACTGAACACCATCAATAAAATTGGCATTATTTTTCACAATCGACACAACAAAAACACACACACACAATGAATTTTCGTTTTGTTTATACGCAAATTTTAGAAAATCGCTTATTATATATATATATAAATATAAATATATACAACAACAATTATTGGCTGCAATTAGTTTAGTTGATGAAATTGCGTATGCTAAAAGTAAATCGCATGTTTTCATTTTAATGGCTTTACAAAAATTTCGGTTTTGTTTACAAAATTTTCAAATGTTGTTCAAATTTATGATATTTTTTGATTTATGGTTTTTTTTTTGGTTTATTTGTTACTCAAAATGCAAAAAGTCACAAGTGGAAAAAAAGCCTTGGCAAAATGCTTTTGTGGTTGTCATTTCCAATAGTTGAACAAATGCAAGTAAATGTTTCATTTACAGTAAATTAATTTTCAAAAATCTACAAATACACCCACCCACACACACACACACAAGCACACACACCTTATCGATTGATGTGCAAATTGAACAGTGCAAATTGTGACGTCAGCAAATCAGCTAAGGTGGAGGCGCCTCCCCCTAAAAAGAGAGACTGCCACGCTTCGAATGCAAAATGCAAATGCAGAACTATATATATATATATACTATATTTGATTTTCTTACTTTCACGAATCGCTTTAATCTGTTCGTTTATTGTAATTCCCTTTTGTTGCTGTGTTATCAAACCGTTTGGCCCGTGTGCAATGGACATAACATTTATTAAACTATTATTGCATATTTCTTTCCATTTCTTTTCGAAAACTCAACTTTTGTTCCAATAAAAAACAACCACCAAACAACAACAACAACAACAATCAATAAACAAACAACAAAACAACAATACACACTTGATATCGATATTGGTTTGTTCATCGTTATCAAATACCAGGACACTTGCAGCGAAGTCGCCGCGTCAGCGCTCCAAGCACAGGAGCAGGAGCTCATCATCAGCTGTCGCCGCCAACAGCAGCAGCAGCAGCAGCCACAGCAGCAGCAGCAATATTCGCAGCAGCAACCATCAACGCAGCCAGTACAGTCCGCAGTACAGAAAATCATCACCCGATCACAATCATCGACGTCGTCGCCGCCGCATGCTGCAGTGCATCAACTGAAGCAGCAGCAGTCCCTGCCCACCCCACTGCCCCAATTACAGCAGCCACCAACTACTACCGATCCCCATCTACACTCGCATCCACACCATCCGCATCACAACCATCCACACGCCTCCAAGTCCGTCTCCATACTCGTCTACAAGACTTTGAACACGGTCTTCAAGAGCAGCCGGAAGATCATCGTACGCGTCTGCGAAGTTGCCAGCGCCAAAAAGTCATTCACCATGTTCAAGTTCAACAAAGCTGCGCAGCAGCAGCGACTCGATAGTCGAGCCAGCGCCGTTACCGGACATGATCCGTTCGTCAGGCCGCCGGTGCCGGAAAAGTGAGTTCACGCTACGAAAAATACTAAACGGAAAACACCTCAAACTCAAAACTCAAATCTTTAATTGAAATGCTTGATGACTAGTGCAAGTGTCGCAAAAGCAATTTCATAGATTTATTTACTTTTTTTTTTTTAAATAACTTAGCTGAAAGATGTTTTAACTTGTTCTTTAACTAATTTTTTTCATTTAGAATTTTTCTAATTAATTTCAAAGCCAATTTTCTATAAACTCTTTTAATCTTGAACACATTTTGTTCAAATAACTAGCTACAAAATTAGTTTACTAACCTTTTATACGTTTTCTAAACTGAATTTTGAATACTCAATATAATATAACTTTTACTTCAATAAAACTATAAAATATACATTTTATATACTAATTTAAACAAAATCTTGAATGTTTTCTTGTTTTTTTTTCTAAAACGAATACTAGTTTTCAAGAGTTAACTGTTTTAGACGATCAGGAAATTATTATACATTTTTTTAAAATTTTTTTCTGGCATCATAGAAATACAGAGAACCCAACATAACTTTATCTTATAGTTACAAAACTATTTACTAGACAGCAGAACATTCATAAAGTAGTCTGAGATTCTTCGTTGTTTCAAAAACTTAAAAATGCTTTAAAATAATTGCATAATTTTCATCGAACGATAGAAAACCCTTGATTGAAAACTAACAAAGCAGACTTTAACAAAAGTTTCTTTGCTTTTTCGACACTTTCACTGCAACTGCAACTGTTTTTTTCTGTTTACTTAATATCAAAAATCACACATATCACACATCGTATTTTTTACAAAAACGAATCAATCAATCAAATTATTGCAACAGGAAAGTGAGAAACATTATGAAGAAGCTGCACAAGGCGAATGGACTGAAACGTTCCAATTCGGCGATAGAATTTGATGTCTCAGCGCTGACAGCCGCCAATCGACGCCAAATCTACAGTAGGTGAGTACATCAACTGATTGCACAGACTGTCAGTAAAACCAAAAATCCAAAAAACTTAAATACAAAAACACAATGTAAATGTGAATACAAAATGCAAAAATATAGAGCAGTGTCCAGAACTACTTCTTATTGCGATGGGACAAGTGCACAGCTGTACGCCAAAAAAAAAAACAGAGCTACTCGTAATATCAATGTACGCCACAAACCAAAAAAAAAAAAAAAAAAAAAAAAAAAAAAAAAAGTAACTGCACAGAGGTTCTCTCATCATTGTTATAATGTGTTTTTTAGTTATACTAAATTGCCACTTAATAGTTGTTTTTTTTTTGTATTAAGTTCATATTCAATTGATGTTTATTTCAAATTATTCAGAAAATACAAATAATAAACGAAAAGAAAAAAAAAAGGAATATTTTACACACAGTCAAAAAGCAGCAGAAATAAAAAAAAAAACAAAATTCAAAAAAAAAATTCACATTTCTTGTATATTTCGTTTATTTATACCCATTTTTTTTGTTGCCTTTTCTATTCCCAAACATTTTCTCGAACGTTACGTTTTCTCGCGTCCTTCTATTTGCAGCAACCGGTCGGCCAGCTCGGAGCAAGATAACTCAGATAATCAGTCCGAGCATTCGGAGAAATCGCCACTGGTTAGCGCGAGGTTAGACAATCTTGCTAGGCTCTTTTTTAGCAAATCGATGCCAGCGGAAACCGGAAGTAGAGATACCATAGATTCAGTACTAACAACAAGGTTGCATATTCACTTTTATATGTATCGTTAACAAATGTATTTTTTTCAAATTCTAACCCAAAAAAACCAAACTAATTTCGTAACTTTGTATTTATACCCACACCCAAAAAAAAAAAACAAACGACTCTTGAAAACTTCAATCATTATATCTACTACATATACTACTTATATAATACATATACATAATATATTTAATGCATATTCAAACAATTGGCATATTTCGCTTTAGTTTTCACCGATTTTTTCTGGTTTGCCTATGCTATTTTCTACACATATATTTCAAGTGACTTTTTCTTATGTTTTTCTCTATTCAGTTTTTATATAGTTGGTTTGTTTGTTTTTTTTTGGTTTTCTCTCTTAACATTCTCGTTTCAATCGCTTTTTTCTAGAACAAAACCACTTTGCATGCTAAATAAATAGCGGCTAATGGCGTTCGCAATGCTTTTACGTAGTTCTAGTGCACAAAAACCACAATTTAAGCCACAAAAATATATTTGAAAAAAAAAAAACAAAACAAAATAATAACAAAAAACACTTTACAATTTGAACTTGATTTTGAAACTCAAAAAGCAAACAGAACAAAATAAAAAAAAAACACTTTTTGAAGTGGATTTTCAGAATTGATTATGAACAAACTATATTGTGAAAATAAATAATTGAAATTTTTGAATGGCATAAAACAGCAGCCAACACTTGAAACATTACGATTTAACGCAAATTCAATTCCCAAGCTGGTTAGCCACAATGTCAAACATTATAAAAAAAAAAGGGGAGCAAACACAGCGCACATAGCAAAGTGTTGACGCACAAATAAAAAACCAGAGTCAGCAAAAAAAAAGAAAAGCTCTTTTTATAGAAATTAAATGTGAAGATAAAATGCATTTTCAGTGTGCCATATGATGCCAAACGATGGGGGGAGGGGGGGAAATGGCGGTGTGTGGCAAGCGATGGGTTACGCTTTGTGGCTTTGTTGCCAAAATGCGCATGTAAAAGTTTGCCAAGGTAAAATTTTCTCAAATTAGACGCAGGCACAAAAATTGCAAATTAAATTATCAACTTGGAAAATGTTCGTTGGTAAAGAAAGCGCTCGCGCACATTGATGGAATTTCCACATGGGTTTGAGTGTTTGTGCATGTTTCTGAATACCTGTGAGTGTGTATGTGTGTCTGTGTGTGTGTGTGTAAGTTTGCCATCCCCACCTGCGCCGCGTGCTGAGCCGTGTGATGAATGTGCAAGCGAGCGTGAGCTTCTGTTCGCGTGTGTAAGTGGAAAGCATCTATTTGTGAGTTGTGTGCGAAATTTTCGATGCCTCTTATGTTGCTCTGTAGAACCCCTAACGAGCATCGATATGTGTAACACTGTATACTGTACATGTATACTATATAGTCCTCTTTACCTTATGCCCGCATCGCTCAAAAGTATGCAATAAAAAATTTCACACTCGAGCGCGTTAATTATGAAGCCAAGAGACTGATGCGCTCGTCGGGCAACTGTATTGCTATGGCAATATATATATATATACTATATATGTTCATATTTTTAGAGATTTTTGCGCATATATGAGTTGGACAACAAGGCCAAATACTCCGAATTGCTGATGCCAAGCAAACGGAATATCGTTCAAGCATTCAAACCGTAATAATTGAATATGACATTTGCTCTTTTGCTGTCATTTGATTAAGCGTTAATTTATGGAAAATGTTTACAGACTTTTCAATTTGATTGTTGCAAACAATAAATACTTCAAATTGCGATTATAATTGTGTGTTTTTTTCTGATTTTCCATTAACATCAATTGATATTTTCAAAGATACCTCTTGTCCTGCCTTTAGAGATACAAATCTCGAATCTCACATTTAGAGTAACAAATCTTTTATCTCACATTTAGAGTTATATATCTATCACATTTAGAGATATATAAATATAGAGATATATATATATATATATAAAGAGATATTTTCGAAGATACCTCTTATCGCACCTTAAGAGATACAAATCTCGAATCTCACTTGGAGATACAAATCTCTTATCTCACGTTGGGAGTTATATAAATTTCACATTTAGAGATATATAGATATGTAGACATATATATATATATAGATATAGAGATATATATATAAAGTAATATTTTTGAAGATACCTCTTATCGCACCTTAAGAGTTACAAATCTCTTCTCTCACATTTAGAGTTATATATCTTTCACACTTAGAGATATACCTAAAGAACTACAGCTTTTCTTTAATCAATGCTTTGGCAAAACACTTGGCTTTCCTGCGCGGCAAGAACTTCTTCTAGATTAAAAACTTCAAAAGGTTTGCCAAAGCAGCTGCGGCTAAAAGTTTACTAAAATAAGCTTAAATAAATATAAAGTTTATATGCGTATGTACATAGATTTGCATAGAAGAACAGATTGCATATGCACTATACGACTATAGTCAAGGTCCGGGCACTTAAAATCAACAACAACAACAACAACAACAGCAATAGCAACACAGCAAAACAAACTACAAAGTGCAGCAGCTGAAAGGCTGAAAAATATTTCGCATACGCATCGTTGGCCAAAGCGCAAGCGAAGCATTTAAAGAGACATAAACACAATTGTGAGTGTGTGTAAGTGTGTGTTGTGTTTCTGTGTGTGTGTATTGTGTTTCTGTGTGTGTTTGTGTGTATGCTGTGGGTTACGTTTTTGCCAGGCCTTGCAATATTTTGCACTTTTTCGCTTGCACTTCAGCTCTGACGCAATAAACTTTTTTGGCCACACACATTGCGCATACGTCGCGTTGGCCAACGGAATATATATGTATATATAAAAATGAAGCAAGTATCTTGGCCAACTTTTATGACGCATACGCATACACACACGCTCTGTTATGCTGCTGCCTTATTAAATTTTCAAACACATGCTAAACTTAACCCGAGGATGTACTTAACCTTCGCTCTGTTTTGATTGAGTGGCTCGTAAGTGTTTGTTCATGAGCCTGTCTCTTCTTAAGAGTGTGTGACTGTGTGTGTGTGTGTGAACCAGAGAACTAGGGCCAAGTTTCTGTTTTTGTTAAGGCTCTTTATGCTGTCGCTCGTCACTTCTTTCAGACTCTTTACTACACAATTAAGCCGCAGCAAACTCGAGACACTGCTGCAGTTGCTTTCGTTTTGACACGCTTTCCTTTTTCTATTTATCCACTTTGCATTTGCATATCGTCGTCCACTTTGCCCGAACCCTCTTGCTTTAAGCCACGACCCTTTTTTTTTTGTTTTTACTGTACTGTGTCGGGTTTTGTTCTCAACAAAATAAACAAATAATAAAGTGCACCAGAAACGAAGAAAACAACAGCAACAACAACAACAACAAAAAAATATCATGTTAAACTCTTGCTTCCGTTTCCGCTGCGCCATTGTGCAGGCAGGTTCTGTCTTTATCTTCGTCTCTTTATTACCTCTGCCCTTGTGCCTACAGTTGGCAACAAAATATATATATATATATTTTTTTTTTTTGGCACGCTTTTCTGTTTGGCAACTCTATATGCCAACTTTCATTTGAGCCCTCTATACACTGTTTGCGGCTCGTTTGTCGATTCAATTTGAGGCTCTCACCTTACTGGGGAAAATTATTTTGCAACAAGGTTTTATTACATTTTGGTATTCGAATTCGAATGCGGTTTTGCATGTCAATCGGGTGACAGAACATTGTTTATGGTTACACTTTATATAAGTTGGGCAGCAAATGTCATCTGACCAAGTTTTGTTGGTCAACTGAAATTGTAGAGAAAATTTGTGAAACAAGTTGATCATTTGTGGTATTCCAATTGTCCGTGCGAAGTTTAGTATTTCCCTTTGTGACATGCCTGAAATTCGAGCTGACTTATTTCAAATGTATTTACTTTGATTTTGTAAATATTCATTTATGGTCTTTCGTTTGATTACTCAAATTGGCAAACACAAGAACTAGACAAAACTAAAGGTCAAAAGTAACATTGAAAGCAACAAATTGCAAAAAACCCATTTAAATAAAGTAAATTTCCCAACAAAAAAAACAGATGAAATAATTAAAAAGCAGTTATTAATTAAAAATTCCTTCCTTCTGTTTGTTTGTGTGTGTGTTTTTTTTTTTCTGAGTGCGGTCAAGCACTTATGCAAATAAAAGCTGACCAATTGAAAAATATGAAGGAAACCTTATTTAGTGCTTTCTAAATACTCATTGAAATTAATGAGTGCTTGAATTATGTACATATATCAACATAGTAATATCATGAATGTCCAAAATTTGTAGACATTTTCATGATTATCTAGCTATTATATATATAGTTCCTATTTGACTTTCCATAGTTTGAATTCCTTTCTGTATGCGCTAAAAAAAAACAAAAACAAAACAATGACAAACAGTTAAACAGTCGTTTCAAATAGTTAAACTAACTTTAGTTGTATACCATGTTACAGACCCAACATAAAGTATCAATATTCAGCGCTAGACAGCGGCAATGGGATCGTGGAGCGAAGTCCTCGAGAGCGAGCACAACGGGAACGAGCATTGAATGCCACACAGGAGTGGATACAGGGTGCCAATGGGCGTTACGAGGTTATTGCACATCTGGATGAGATTGGCTCAAGGCATGGCAAGAACTGGTTTCTTGTTAATGATGCATCGGTGAGTTAATAACTTCGAAATACTATAGAACGCATAATACATCCAAATCTTTCATCTGCAATCAGGTTCGCACGGATCGTTTGCATACGCTGTTGCCATTACCCACAGATTGTGTGGCTTTTGAGGATCTGCCGCCCAATGAGAGCGCACGGGAGATACTTATGGAGCTGCTTGGCTCACTGCATCATCCGTATATATATCCAGTATTGGATTTGGGCTTCTTGCGCAACAGCTCGCATAATTATGCCTGTCTCGTTACGCCCTTCAATTCGCGCGGCAGTCTCAAGGATCTCATCTTTAAGGTGCGCCATTTGCACTACTCCTAGTTGATTTATCATTTATTATATTGCTCTTGTTTTATAGGCACAGTGGAATGAGCCCTGGTCGCGTAAATATACACGCAAACCAAATGGTCTGCCCGTCAGTCAAGTACAGCGTCTGGGACGTCAGATTCTGGAGGCGCTGCTCTTTTTGAAGGAACGCGGCTTTCCGCTTCATGGCCATCTACACAGCGGCAATGTCATTTTACAGAATGGAGCAGCCAGGTGAGTTCACAACATGCACCAGACTGTAAACTTATACATTGATGGGCTTTGATTTGATCCTTAAATCGATATCTCATCAATATTGTCAAAGTGATTTCTCATCAAATTTGTTCAAATATTTCAAATCTATAAAATGCAAAGCTGATTAAATGTACTTTCTGTCTAAATTCGAATGCAAATTTAATATGGTTGCAACAATCATTTGTAATTAGGGGAAAATGCTTTGTAAATATTTAGAACATTGAATAGAATTTCATTAGAGCAACATTTTATATGCTGCTGTCATCATCATCATCATCATAAATGCCAAATTAAAAGCAATTCAACAAAATTGCTATCACATTATTTTTATTTTTGTTTGAGCATTATAAATGCATTTAAAATTACTTTTTAGCCCGCTGGCTAACGTCCCTGCTTCGCCATTTAGAGTCAACATTTTTATATGTTTTATGGCAGGCGACAAGGCGTGCATATGCCATCCTCCACCCCCCCCTTTTCCTGCCCTAAACACACATACAGCTACAACAAAAAAAAAAAAGAAGAAAAACCTCAGCTTTTGCCATTTGTATATAAATGCTGTATAAAATTTATATAGCAATGTGTGCGTGTAGGGACATTATTGTCCTTTCTATAAAGGTAAATAAAAAGCGATACGCTAAAAGTCGATTAAAGTTTAAAGTTCGCAATGTTAAATGCATTTGACCCGATTCAAATAGTTGACATTTAAATGTTTGCGCGTGTGTTTTAAATAGCAACATTTAACTTAATATCTCGGTTAACCTATATCTAGTTTGATATAACTTATCATATAAGTATTAAAGTTTTTACTCCCTGTTCCCATTTAAAATGGCGAAAAAGGGAGTGAAAATGTACTGCAAATGTATGTAAGAGGCAGAAGGAGACATTTCCGACTATATAAACTATATATATTCTTGATCAACATCAACAGCCAAGTCGATATTGCCCTGTCCGTCTGTCCATCCGTCCATCCGTATGAATACACAGATCTCGGAGACTATAAGAGCTAGAGACACCAAACTTGGCATGCAGGTTCCTGTATACCATACGCAGATCAAGTTTATTTCAAATTGCGGATGCACCCCCCCCGCAAATCGCAAAAAACTCCCACAGACACAATTTTAAAGATATAGCTTTGATTTTTGGTACACATATATGTTTTATCAATATTGAACAGCTGCCTAAATTTCATTACGATCGGATAACAAACACCAAAGTTATCGAAGAAACTATTAGCCCTGTCTCAGCAGGCAGAAACAACAGTTTGACAGGCACTGGACAAGTTAAGTGCACTGCTTGCTTGTGTTGCTGCTGAACTGCTTGAAATGCAAGTTGGGAGCAGGCAGTTCCGTAGTCGTGCACACTGCACTAGAGCATTCTTACTTGTTTTATATTCAATTTGGTTTTTTCAACACGGCTTACATGATGTTTTGTGTACAATTAGTTATAGTATGTTATTATACTAATCTCTAATTAGAAAAAATAGTAATGATATTTGAGCGCTGCATAAAATTGGTTTATTGCAACAATTCATTGAATTAATTAGCGTAAGAGGATTAATTAATTTATTATATATTTTATTAATATGCTTTCTACATAATTAGCTTTCTTTAGCAAACGAATGAATTTGGCTTGTCGTTCAATCAAATACGAGTAATCAAGTTTGAAATTAACGTTAATATTAGCTTTGTGTCATAGTAATAGGTAATTCTCTAAGCTCTCATAAGCTTAATAAGGATAAAGGTCTGTAGCTTGTCTATTTGATTCTAGGCAAACAAAACTGTCAGCATCAAAGCAATGATGATGATGGTTTATTAAAAGTACTGTCAGTCATAAAAAAAACTTAGTTTCCAAAGTTAACGACACAAAATCTGAGCTTTTCGAGAAAGGAGTTTTAGGAGTGAGCAGTTTCAGTCTCATTTTCCAAGGCACTTGAAAATAAACACATATTTGGCATACTTTTATGATTTGTCGCAACGCACTTGCACTCATTCTTTAATTCAAAAGCAAAGCAAGTATGCGCTGTAATATTCACATGTAACATTTGACAAGCGCTTCTCGTCTCATAAACACACATCACAGCATGTGACAGGGACATTAAGGCCCAATAAAGAAAAGTTGCTGCCACGTGTTGGCCAGAATTAAAGCTGGCTAAAGAGCCAACAGCAAAAAAAAAGAGAAAAGAATAGCAATAAGTGTTGTCATTATGCGCAAATGGAAAGGTTCAACGTTTAATTATGCATTTATGCTTGTGGCTCAACCCTTGGACTGTTTTTTTCTTTTTTTTTGCAGGCTATCGGGCCTGGAGAATGGCCTGCTGGGGCTCAGTTCACGCATTAATGCCGTTATGTGGTCTCGTTCGGTAACGGAAATTGAGAATGTTGACATCATCTGCTTTGGCCATCTGCTCTATGAAATGTGCACCGGTCAGGAGCTGACCACACCCAAACCGTCCATGCGGGTGCTCGAAATGGAGCTGCAGCATTATCCACAAATTGGCCAGGTAAAATGATATTATGCTCAACTATCCTTTTTATGGATTGATACAAATAGTTCACTTGCACAGGTGCTGGAAATATTAGGTCTTATCTTTGAGCCGCCCAGCGGTGTATGCCCCTCCGTCGAGGACTTAGTCCTGTGCGATCTATTTCGCAGCATCGATTTGCGCGAACTGCGCGGTCCCTGTTTCAGTGTAAGTAGCAAAAACATAAAGCCATATAATTATACAAAACACAATTGCCCTCAAATTGTTGCCCACAGACAATCAAGCCGAGCCTCAGCCGTTCTACGCTAAATTTGTTGCACGCTGTGAAGAAGCGACAGTGCGCCTCGCTGGGCAACTCGTTCAGTGAGGCAAGTTCCCCATGTACGCCACCCTCGACGCCGCATGATCGACGCACCGGGTAAGTGTCCAAGTTAATTTTGCAGTCATACCACTGGCATAGCAAATGCAGCTCACTCACACACTCGCATACGCCCACACACACACACATACAGACACACACACACACACACTCGCACACAAGCAAGTACATACTAAAAATCTCTTCATACACATTTTCACATATTAAAACAATGGTCATCGTCGCATTATTTGCTAAGTGGCTCTGCTGAGGTCTTATTTTGTGTATGCACACATACATACACACACACACACATACGTTGCCAGCCAGTGGCGGAGTGAGTTCGTTGCAGGAGTAAAGAGGGGTATACAATGGTCAACAATAATTGTATAGCATAGCTAGAAAAATTCCTACAAAAAAACAAAAGTCTGCTCAATTTATATGAAACTGCATGCAATTACTAACATATATATAAATAATACTTAAAATAAAACTAGTTCTTATAATCTTATAGTTGAATGTAGTTTTTCAAAATCTTCATAAAATAGATTTTTAAAAGAAATTTTTAGAATTTTCTTTGACAAAACAAACTTTGATTTGCGAAATAATAAAAAATATTTTTCTGCTGACCTACGTTGGGCGCCTATTTTTTTTTTTTTAATTTATTTGAAAAAATGTTAATTATTTCTTGAAATTAGTTAGTGTATACGATGTTTATAAGAAAGCACACCGCACACAGTGAACATACGCACACACACACACACAAAGTTTAAGTTAGTTGTAGAAATTTGACAAAATATAAAAAATGGGGTCTACTTTGAATTGTCTGCTTTTCAAGAGTTTTCGAAAAGCCCTATAGAAAACAAACGTTTAGTCTGAAGCTAATTTGCCAAGTTATATTTTGCAAAGCCACTTTGGGCGCCATTGCTTATATGATTCCGCTCCTGCAAACTGGTTAGTGCATTTCAGATTAATAAAGAAGCACACACACACACGTACACACACACACACACACCCACAACCACTGAAAAATGCTGCCCAAATGAGTGTGTAACTTATGTGTTAAATAAAAACAAAACACGAGGTGAAAAAGCGCAAAACTTACACAAAACGAGAGCACAAAAATGCCATCATAAACTTAATGTGCGTATGTGTGTGTGTGTGTTTATATATGTATATTATAATACTAATGTATGTAAGTGCCATGTGTGTGTGTGTGTGTGTGTATGTGTGTGTCTTGTGCACCTGTCCGTTTGTCTGTGTGCGCTGCTGTGCGTGCCTGCGGTAATTATGGTAATGTCCTGGCCGAGATCCCCTCTGCCTTTGTACGACCCGACCCACTCAGGCTGCCTGCTGTCAGTATTAAGTGCTTTAAAATTATGCATACAAGACTAGAATATAATTATGTAATAAGTAAGGTGGCAGGAGAAAGTAGAAAGCAGGCAGAACAGCAACTATACATATATATATACATATATATATATATATATACAATGCCCAATTCACATCGTTGCTCATGTATATTTTAAGCATATATATATATCTCTCTCTCTATCTCTCAGTGTAAATTTATATTTTGCTGCCTAAAAAACAAACTAAACGCATGTCTTTATAATATACTATATAATCATATATAAATAACTACTTATTTGTGGTAGAGGAATTTTTCAACTAAAGTATATTTTTGTATGCAATGTTTACTCTCTCTTTCTCTCTACAACTAAAAAAAAAAACAAACAACTAAACTAAATATATATATATATATATAAAATACAACAAAAAAAAAAAATAAAACTAATGTTACATACTATATATGTCTTAGTGTTGCGAACCCAACAACAATCAAAATGAACCAGTTGCAGTTACACAAGCCTCATCTATCCATCGATACATACAAATCAGCCCTTGAATGTCTATTAACGTTCATTTTTGTTTATCTTACATACGTGTGTGTTTTATTTATGATTTACAAATTGTTGCATTTCTGCATTTGTTTATTTACATAACCCGTTCGAACAAACTACAGTGTTCCGCCTGCGCCCTATGAAGTCTTTCGTATGTACTAAACTAACCTCAACAAACAAAAAACTAAAACAAAACAAACCAAGCAACCAAATTAACAGAAACCAACAGATGCAAAACTAATAAACAAAAATATCGAACAATACAAAAAAAATATATAAGAACTCACAACAAATCACTCACAATTACAATTACAAATACAAAGTGTAAAAAAACAACTCTTGATATAAAAACAAAAAACCAAATGACAAATAAAATGAATAAAAAACATAAATATATATATTGACCAGCTGACAGCGCAATTTGTATCAATTACAACAACTTTTTTGTACTCAAATGCAATTTTTGTACCTTCCCGAAAAAAACCAAAAAAAAAAAAAAAAAAAAAAAAAAAAAAAAACTAAAAAATGGAATTGAAAAATATAAAAAGAAAACACATATACAATTGTTGTTGTTGTGTGTGTCTAGCAAAAAACGTGGTAAGTGGCAAATTTTTGTATGCTAAAAAAAAATAACCACCAGCGGCCACCACCCCCCAAACACCAACACCGCTCACTTTCGAATGCACCCCGCAAAAAAAAAGTACTACAAACATAACACTCAAAGTCAACATTTATATACTTTGCTTTCATTATATTTAAAAAACCATAAAAAAAAAAATTTGCTTAAATTTTTGCTGCTTTTTTCTGCCTAAAGTCTATGCATGTATGTCTATAATTATATTTTTTTGATTTTTGCTGTCAAAATATTGCATGCACATTTTTGAAAATCAAAATTTGTAAAATGTAGTCTACTTAGCCATAAATGGAAAATTGTCACAGCAAAACTTTGCTCAAGTGAAAATATTGCTTAAATAAATGTTAAAGCTCACCGCATTTTCAAAATTATTCGCACGAATATGCTTCTTATTGTTTTTAAAGATGTCCCAGGTAAGAATCGAGCGGAATAGCGTGTTATCAAAACTTGCGTGTTGTAACTGCAAAAGAGTTTAGAAAGCTAGTTTAAAATGTTATTAAAAGAAAAACAGAAACGAGTTTTATAAGAAAAGTTTAACAGTTTGCTGATTTAATGAATTTTTTTTATATTAGCAAATTCTTTTGGGCTTAAGTATAAAAACATAAATATTTTAAGAATTTTTACATTCAAGTTTCAAAATAAAACAATTTCAAATATGCTGTTTTCAACTGTTTTTTGTACTAGACATCAGTTATATAGCTAGAATATTGTAAAAAGCATTTCAAAGATTCAGTTTTATTTGCAACAATTTTAAAGTAAAGTCCAACAAATCCTGAAAATGAGCAAGATTCTAAGATTCTATAAACAGATTGAAGAGCTATTAATAACACGAACATAGCTCAAGGAATCGCTTGCAAATTGCACGAATATTTATTGACGCTTCAACTGCAGCACGATGACAGATGCTCACGCCCACAGTCGCCCACACACTCACACACATATACACATGATACGCCTGGCCTAAACAAAACACACACAATGCGCCAAGAGACAAACACACAACACACAACACACACAACACACAATACACACACAAAAGAATCAGGTGCCATTCAGGCAACATGACCTGCATCGAAGTCAAGCTGAAATCTATAGTTCTTTTAAGCAATATACTATGTATGTTATATTGCCTATATCCTTACAAAGTCTATATCCTATATCCGCATATTTGATTGTTGTTCTCGCCTTGCACAGCATCAGCCGAACAATGGACTCATTTGACATATCAAGCGACTCGGAGGAGGGACTGCTCGATGAGATTGTGGTGGGTGGCAGCGGCAGCCGCATTTGTCATTTGAAGAGCCTTCAGCGGCTGCAGCGCTACCAGCACTGGTATTCCGCCTCCGCCTCCACATCCTCATCCTCGTTCACACGCACACAGCACAGGCAGCAGTATGAGCCGACAGAGTCGCCCATTCACTACTGTGACCATGCTGCGCTCTACTCGGATGACAACAGCATCAGTGCCAGTGCCAGTGCCAGTGGCAGTGGCAGTGGCAGTGGTTGTGGTTATGGTGGCAACCAGGAGCAGCCCACAATACGCTGCAGCACGAGCAGTCAAAGCAATTTGAATGTGATGCTGGCCGAGGGCGTGCTTGCCATTGAGTGCGAGCAGCAGGAACAGGAGCAGGAGGAGGGCGTGGATGTGGAGGTGGAAGTGGAGGAGTTGCATGATGTTGATGAGCATTTAACGCTGACAGCGCCAGATGATGCGGTGGCCAGTGGCTCCATTGCTGCACAGCGTTTGCATGCCTCGGCCTGCAATTCATCGGCGGGTGCCTCCTTCAATCATCAGCTGACAGCGGACATGTGCAACTACAAGAACTCCAAGAGTCGTCGCTTGGAATATTCGCTCAAATGTTTGAAATATGGACGCAGCAATCCATCACAGGACTCGGCATTTGGCTCACTGACCGACAATGATTTGTCCATTGGCTCCTCCAGCATGCGCCTGAGCAGCTTTCAATCCATTTCATCGCCCATCGATGAAGGCGTTGAGGATATTATCATAGCCACAACAACGGGTGGCAAAGAGACCTGCCTGGAATTGGTAACCATACCGCGCAGCATGGTCTCACAGGACTCGGCCATATCATCGCCCTGTCGCGAAAGTTCGCCCAGCAATTTCTTGCACATTGATGATGCCATGTCCGGCACAGGCTCCACATCATCGGGCTCGGGTTGCGGCTCACTGGGCAATCTGAGACCACAACATTTTCCGCTATCGCTGTCGCCCAAGATACTGGTGACTGCAACTAGTAATTCCAGCAATTCCTCTATAGCATCTAGCTGCAATGCGTCAAACACGGCACAGCCACAACAACAACAACAACAGCAGCCGCAGCAGCAACAACAACAACAACAATTTGATCCGCCCAAAATACTTGTAAATGATCAGAACTCTATTTATACCACATCGCCTTCAAAGCGTTCCAGCATGATTGAGGTTTTCTCACAAAAGTATCGTGTTAGCAGCTTTGAGGACATGTCGCCCAAGCGTTCCAGCTCGGATAAACATCATCTCAAGCATGTCAATCGCTTGGCCTTTCGCTCCTTGGAGGAGGAACGTCGCATTGATAATGCCTTTATGCCCATGGCAGATCGCACACACTCGGACAATCGCGTCAATATGCAAAGTGAGAAATACAAGAAGCTAACACATGCCTCCTTTCGCATTAGCAAGACCTCATCCGATCAATCGCCCACCAAGCATCCGGCATCCTCCAACATTGAGCTGCAGCGCACGGCCAGCGCCAGCGGCAGCCAGCGTCAGACGCTCTGGCGTGACAGCAAATTCTATCGCAAGAATCGCATTGCCAAGAGCAACGATTCGCTCTTGGAGCACTCGCCAAATCATTCGAGTCACTCGAATCACTCGAATCATTCGAATCATTCGGCACGACTCTCGCCCAGCTCGCTGCGTGACAATCATTATGAGAGCAGCTGCTACTCCTCGCAGGGCAGTCGTCGCTCGCTGAGCGGCAGCCAGCAGATGCTGAGTGTGACGACCAGTTTTTGTGGCACGGGCAATGGTCAGGTGCGACGATATTGCAGCTCCAAGAGCGAGGATCTGGGTGAGTCGTCGGACTATTTGCGTATCATGGACGCACGCAAGTCCTATTCGGAGCGGCATCTGGTGCGTCTCAAGCAGACGGCCATCAATAATACGCACAGCGGCAGCGAGGATGAGATTAGCTTCAATGATGACAATAATGCCAGCCATGGAGCACATCATCATCTTCATCAACATCAACAACAACAGCAGCAACATCAGCTGCAGCCACCACGCGGCGGCAGAAAGCTTAGCTGGAGCAGCTGCTCCATTAACCACCTAAAGACGACCAATATTAAGACCACGTCCTTGGCCACGCTCACCTGCCAAACGAATTTAAGCTCCAAAGCACCCTCCGCCCATGCGCCAGCAACTGCCAGCTATCGTACACCATCCAAGTCCCTGGATCAGGCGCTCAATGTTAGCAGCAGCAGCAGCAACAACACCACCAACACCACCAACAGCAACAGCAGCAACAATAGCAGCAACAGCAACAACAACAGCAACAGCAGCAGCAACAACAACAGCGCCGCCGCCGAGGATAACAGCTCCGTGGATGAATCCCCCTCGCGACGCACCCTAAGCGGCGCCGATTTGTCGCGCATCTTTGTCATGGACATGGACGATGCGCCGGGCAGCAGCTGCAGCGAGGAGAAGACGCCACTGCTAGATAGCGTCGAAATGTCGCCCATAAGTCCAACTGAACCGCAAGCGGACCTGGACAAGCTCTAAGCTAAAACACACACACACAAACAGAAACACAAGCACACAATTGACACACATACACACAAACACACACACACACGTATTAAGCAGCCGAAATGCAAAGCATGTGATAAGTTATGTATGTATGTACTTACCAATAGAAATCGAAATGGGAACCATCAAGTTATTGAATTATTAGATTATTATGGCTAGCACATTATATAAATATAAATACAAAAAAGGATCACGGGCTTATTGCGCTGTGACGCGCTGATCCAACTTTACACGCTTACCAACACTACACGCCCAATTTATGTTTTGTAGTGGAATGACACTTGCAATTCTATTAGCACTCAATTAGACTGTTTGCCAACAATATTTTCAAGTCAATTTTCAGCATTTAGATTAATTGTGTCATTCGGCTATTTTAAACATGTCCCAATAACACACTTATGGCTGAAAGGTTTGTGGTGCTTGCTTTATGCCTTCGCAAAACCACAACTCTAAGGCTTTCTTCTGGTAACAATAATAGTTTCTTGATATGTATTGTATTTTACGCTTATTGTGTACAAGTGTACAAAAGAACGCTTTTACAGCAATTAAATCTCTACTGATGCTTTTCAACTCTCTAGACTGCTAAGAAACCAAAAAAACAAAAAAAAAAAAACAAAACAAAACAAAACAAATAAAGGAACACAATATGTGCATCTAATACACACCGCCATCCTTCTGACAATTTTTTTTAGCAAATAAACTTTTTTTGCAAAAAGTTTTCGAATTCGAAATTATACACATTAATTGTAGCTAATTACACAGTTAAGACTTAAGCTTCGAAGCGAGTATTGAAAATATTTTACTGTAGCTTAAAATCGTTTTAAAGCCCAAATAAACACAAAAAACAATAGAGTGTTAACTCAATAAAAAAAAAAGGGTCATGTTTTAAATATAAACATTATAAAATGTATATTTAGGAAAAAAAAATAACAAGCCAAAACCCCAACTTAAATTACTCATTAACAAAATACAACTAAATGCAATTTAGTATAAATTTAAAAGCAAACGCAAATTAGAATTCAAATGTTTTAGCAGGGGCTTTAATTTTTTTTTTTTTTTTTTTTTTTGATGGGTATGTATGAGCTATAGAAGAATTGGATTGTATTTCACAGAGATATAAAAAATCACATGCAGAGCAGAGAGCGTATACGATATAGTATGGTATATAGGGAAAGTAATCAAACAACACAAGAGTTCAAATAAATTGAAAGTAATAAAAAAGTAATGTTTTCAATATTTTCGTTAATGTTTATTTTGTTTATCAAAAGACAGAATACAAATTATAGTACATTAAATGTAAGAACGCACTTGAATGTCAAAAGCTAAACCAAACAATAACGAATAAGTCAATGAAAAGCCGTTAGAGAAAAAAAAAACAAACAAACAAATCGGGAAAATACTCGTACATTCTTATATAGCATAAGATGGATAACGAATAATACAATAAAAATACAATCAAATTTACAACTTACATATATCACAAAAAGAAAACACACAACTTAAAGAGAAAATCATATATACAATATATAGTATAACAGAATATATTAAAAAAAAATTATACATGTAGATGCACGCACCTAGCGAGACACACTTTCATTGGAAAGCCCACAAGTAACTGGTTCTAATTGTTACAAATATCGTAAATAGAACATGAACAGAGCACAGAGTTCCACATTCAAGCTACATATTGCAAAGAAAAACAAGTACAGTCGCTTTTAGTTGTATTATGTTATATACAAATGTATAAATTATTTTAATGTCTAAGATAATATATTACAGAGCTTGTGTACATTAATTTCATAAGTACTATAACATAGTTTCATTAATCTTCTCAGTGGTATCCCCCAAAATGTTGCCTAAAATGTTCAAAACTGAACGCATTACCAGCCACAGGTCTATAAAAGAATTCGCCCAAAAACCACAATTTTAAAAGTCAACAATGTAAACTTATTTATAGAATTGGTGATATTAAGTGAATTTTTTTTTTATGATTTTCAAGATTTCAAATAAAGAACATAAGTCTAGAAATTCAATTTAAACAAATTAACACGTTTTTTTTCTTTCATATATCTCTATTTGAAAGTCTGAGTAGCTAATTAAAGTTCGCGCCTGCTGTTCGTTTTACAACACTTTTTGAAGTTTATATCGATATGCTATACTTAATTGCGATATATTGCTTAGAGCCAATATTGATGGATTGACTGAACTGGATGCGTCTTGTGGAAACAATCGATAAATCATAATGCGACAGTAAGCTAAGCGCGTAATCAAATAAATAGCAGCATATGAGGAAAGAAACGACAACGTTTTAGCCAATATTCATCAAATCGAACACGGACGAAGCCTAATATGATGCCATCAATTCATATTCAGCTTAAGCAAATTAACAATTTTTTCTGCTTTTTCTATTTGAAAGCTTTTAGCTTAGTTAAATTTCGCGGTCACTTTTCATTTTACCACACTTCCTGAAGTCACATATCGATATGGTAGATTTAATTAAGATATATTGCTTGGAGAAAATATCGATAGCAGCTAAATGAGTAAGAAAAATAAAAAGCTGTACATAATAAATACGTTAACATCGGGACCTTTCTCTTAACTGAAAAAAATTATTTTGAGCAAATCAATATTATATCTTATATTAGCATCCATAATCTATAAGGTAATTTAAATTTCGCGCCCATTTTTGGTTTAACGACACTGCTTTCCGCCAGCTATCGATATGCTAGATTCAAACTTATGACATTGCTAGAGAAATATCGATAGAGTGGACGCGGTTTGTGGAAACAATCGATAAATCACAATATGATAGCAGCTAAACAACTAAACAAATTAAATAAAGGCAAAAAATCAATAATTGCAAAAACAAATTCTCACAAATTTCATCGTTTAAGCCAAATTCATAAATCCGGACACAGGCGAAGCCAATTCTGCCGTCATTACCGGTGGCGAACCAGAATCAATGCAAACCACAATCTCGGCCTGATGGGGCAACGGGAATGATTGCTCATGCATAGGTACCGCAATCTCATTTCTGGAAATATTCAATTCAAGGCAATTTATATGTTTTCGTATATTTCCATCAGAAATTGTCTTTCTAACAGCTATTAGGTAATTTAAATTTCGCGCCCAGTACTCGTTTAACGACCCTGTGATTGAACCTCTTATCGATTTGCTAAATTCAATTATCGATGGAGAAACTGATGTGGATGCGTCTTGAAGAAACAATCGATAAATCAAAATTCGATAGCAGCTAAACAAGTAAACAAATGAAATAGCGGCAAAAAGTAAACAATTAAAATAAGAAACTCTCACAAATGGCAACGTTTAAGCCAAAATTCTTAAAACCGGACACGGACGAGGCCATAGCTGATTCCATCACCGGCGGAGAAACAGAACCCCAGAGTTCCGCATTTGTTTTCAATGCAAATCACAATCTTGGCCTGGTAGAGCAACGTGAGCGTTTGCCCATACGTAAGTATCGTGATCAGATCCTGTACTGCTTGGAGCACCATCAGGTGGTCATATTGGTGGGGGAGACGGGCAGCGGGAAGAGCACCCAAGTGCCACAATATCTGTACGAATGGGGCTGGCATACCAAGGGCATGATTGGGGTCACAGAGCCGAGGAGGGTGTCGACGGTTACCTTGGCAAATCGTGTGGCGCAGGAACGTGGTGAACTGGTTGGCGATACGGTGGGCTATGTGGTGCGTTTTCTGGAGCGCGTGTCCAAGGAGACGCAGATCAAGTTCATGACGGAGGGCATACTATTGCGTGAATTGCTGGCGGATCCTTTGCTAACCCAATATGGTGTCATCATTGTGGATGAGGCGCACGAGCGCAACATGCTGACTGATATGGTGCTGGGTCTGCTCAAGAAGATACTGCGCAAGCGTAGCAATTTAAAGCTTATCATCTCCTCGGCCACCATCGATGCGAGCTTCTTCAGCGAGTTCTTCAGCTGGCCTGGCGCCAGCGGCGAGATTAGCGTCAAGCTGACTATTGAGGGACGCATGCATGCTGTGAATCATTACTATTTGAACGAACCCTGTGCGGACTATGTGCGTGAAACTGTGGAAACAGTTTGGAAGCTGCATAATAAGGAGCCAACTGGCGATATACTGGCCTTCTTAACTGGCCAGGAGGAGGTGCTGGAGGCGCTGGATCTGCTGCGTGAATACATTGCCAGCGCGGAAACAACCAATTTGAAAGTGCTGCCCATGTACGGCAGCATGACGAGCAACGATCAGCTGGCGGTGTTCTTTACCCCACCCAAAGGAGTGCGCAAAGTGGTGCTGGCCACCAACATAGCAGAGACCTCCATAACCATACCAGGCATTGTCTATGTCATCGATTGTGGTTATGTAAAAGTTAAATGGTACAATCCAGATACCTGCAGCGACAGTCTTGTCGTTGTGCCTGTCAGCAAAGCCTCCGCCATACAGCGTGCCGGTCGTGCGGGTCGTGTGCGTCCTGGCAAAGTCTATCGACTCTATACCAAGCAGGACTATGATGCGCTGCAGCCACGCCAGCCACCCGAGCTGCGTCGCAGCGAGATGAGCGGCACTGTGCTGCAGCTGAAGGCGCTGGGCATTAATAACATTTTGCGTTTTGATTTTCCCTCTCCACCGCCCGCTAAAAATCTACTCTCCGCGCTGGAAACGCTTTATGCTCTAGATGCGCTTGATGAGCAGGGTCAGCTGACTAGACCTGTGGGTTTCCTGCTTGCCGAGCTGCCCTTTAGCGCCATGCTGTCCAAGATGTTATACGTTTCCGGCAAACTGGGCTGCGCGGAGGAAATTATAACTATTATTGCCATGCTGCAGGTGCAGTCCGTCTTCTCCAGACCAGTTTCTGCCTTGGCTCAGCAGAACGGACGCATTGCTCATCGACACTTTGAGGTAGCCGAGGGTGATCTCATTACGCTGCTCAACATACACAGCGCCTTTGTGGAGGAGGGCATGACCAAGGAGTTCTGCGGCCAGTATTATCTCATCTATCGCAATCTGAAACGTGCCTGCGAACTGCGCGAGCAACTGCTTCAGCTGGCACGCAAAAAGTATGGCATACCCATATTCTCGTGCAAGGGCGATGTGGAAATGCTGTGCAAATGCATTACCGCTGGCTTCTTTACTCAAGTCGCCTATCTGCATCACTCGGGCGTCTATCGACAGATCAGCAGCGGCACCGAACTGGCCATACATCCCAACTCCACGCTCTACACGCTGCCCCAGGCACAGTACATTGTCTACGGAGAATTGCTGCAGACAACAAAGCTGTTTATGAATCATGTGACGGTGATTAAAAAGGAGTGGCTGACGGAACTGGCACCACATTACTATCATCAAACCACTGTGCGAGATTAGCCAAGGGTTCTAAAAACCAAAAATATTAAGACATAAATATATTTAGTGCTAGTTAATAGTTCAAAATTGTAAATATTAAAATGTTATAAATTATACGTACTTTTAACGTATTCTAATTGCTCAGGAAAAATTGTTATAAGCAAGGCTGCGATTCGGACCATGAACCCTACCAATTCTTGTGCCCCTGAACCTTAACCCGAATCGGATCAGTTTTCAATGAAGAATATATATACAATATATGTGTACAATAATCAAAATTAGTCCAAAACCTCCGTTTCGGAGGTGCCGAAAACCGGTTTGCAGCCTTGTTAATAAGCGCTATTTGTTAAACTAGCATTTATTTAAGTAAAAAGTAATATGAATTTTTGATAAAAATAAACACTGGACGGAAGATTAACTATATTTAATAGCTTTTTTAATATTTTTGAAAATAACAATATATTTGATGACACTTAAAACAATTTATACTAAAGGTTAAACGCTGCAACTGTGATTCAAGCCTCAACTCTTATCCGGCGGCTACGCGTCCGCGTCCCTGGAATAGCATCATGGATTCGGGACCACGAATAACACGTGACATCATCTCCCAGCACATCTTGGCGGGCAACAAGCTGCAAGCAAGTGCATTAATATAGCATTAATGTTTTTATTATAATTTTAATAGAATCGTTCATTTCAAAAACTCAAGTTAACTTTTTGAATTTTTATAAGAATCAATCAAGAACTGTTCTAGAAACTTAGTTAAACGTTTTCAAAAAGGAACAAAACACAAACTTCGTGTTGTCCTTATCTTAAACTTATCTTCGGCGGAAGAAAACAGAGTTAAAAGAAAAGTGAAAGAAGATTATTGAAATAAGGCAAAATAAGAAAGACTTTTAAATATCTTGCGTGAATTTTAAGAAAAATTAAAATAAATAAAATGAAAATAAGATAATTTTCTACTCAGCGGTTCCTAGCTGGGTTCGTTTGCGATGTCAGTTCCGATTCGGTTCTTTGGATAAATATGGACGAAGTGACTTTCTAAATTTCTTCAGAGAATTCTGGGAAAAACGTTCATTTTGAAAATGTATTAAAATAAGATGTTAAAATAATGCAAAATAAGATATCTTTCAAGGTAGCTGTGTTCTTCTTCAGATCAAAATGGAACTTTTAATTTCTGGGAAATATCTTCAGTTTTTAATTTAAATGAAAATAAGAAAATTAAATAAAACAAAAATTAGACAATTTTTAAGCTAGCGTTAGCATCCAACTCGCGTGGCACACAAAATAAAACTGACTAAGTTAGTTTCGGAAAGCAAACATAAGTTATATTTGAAAAGGCTACTATGATTGAATATAAATAAAGGCTACTTTGATTGAATAAAAATATTGAATTTAATTAGAAAACTATTCATAATAGTAACTGTTTTGCATTCAGAATATTGATGGATTTTGAAGCAGTGAAATGAGATGTATTCAAACTTATCTTTAAAAGGTAGTAACGATTGCTATTTCTTTTGAAAACAGGATCAAAAATGTAAAACTTACCACTTCAGAGGCGTCAGCAGGCGAATGGAGTTGGGCAGGACACACCAGACCTCGTTGCGGCGCACGGCACCAACAATGCGATCAGCTACATATTGAGGTTCCAGCATGGGCACCATGCGCGGCTTAACGCCGGAGAACATGCCCGTATTGATGTAGTATGGACAAATGAGACTCATGTGTATCTGATCATAGCCATGTGCCTTCAAATCTGTCAAGAGGCTCTCATGGAAGCCAATGCAGGCGTATTTGGTGGCAGCATAGTCACTGCAGCCATAAGTGCCCAGCATGCCAGTGACAGAGCCCACGGTGACAATGTGTCCACGATTGTGACGCATCATGTGTGGGAGAAAGGCTTTCACTGTCCAGTAGTGCGAGATAATGTTGATGTTGTAGGTGTTTTGGATGACGCGATCATGTAGCTCCCAGAATGGCTTGCAGCACACAATGCCCGCATTGTTGATGAGTATATCCACAGGGCCAACATCCTCGTTGACCTGTGCGGCACGCTGATAGATCTGTTCCCGATCCGATATATCCACCACATAGCCCTTGCAATTGTGATAGCCATGTTTGGCCAACAAATCAATGGTCGTTTTTATGGCTGTCAAGCAGAAGAGTGTACCAAATGCAACAGTTAGCTAATCAATTTGTAAATGTAACACAGCTTTCTCCAATGTGGGGTCCTTAACCCGTCTAGCTGCTAATTGAAAACGCTGACGTGATCCAAACACTTAGCTGCTCCATGTTAATTAGCCGAAACGAAGCGAAACTCACCTTCTTGATTGATGTCCCATATGACAATGCGTGCCTCAAGCTTGGCAAAGTTGAGAGCTATCAAGCGTCCAACACCACCGCCTCCGCCAGTTACAAGCACCACTTGGCCTGAGATGTTCTGTTTTGCCAGATCAAAATATTATTGTAAATGAAAGTGAAATTCAATTAACAGCTGTTATATATAAGTTTATTGTCATTCAAATTGTATTATTTAAGAAATTGATGTAATTTGTAAGCTAGTCTTAAATCATTTAACTCATTCGATCAATAAGTAAAAGTGTCTATCTGAAATGTCATTTATCATATAATATTTTGACTTTGAAAGCTAAGCATTATATATATTTGACATTCGATTTATATATAAAAGGAATGAATAAATTATATCTAAGTACTGCAATCAAAATTGCATTTTCAGTACCTGTCTCAACAAAAGATCATATTTCAAAGCAGAACAAGTAAGAACGTTGCAGTCGGGTTCTGCCGACTGCGATATACTCTGTTCTCTGTACGTTCAATAAATTAAATTTTTGTAAAGACTGCTTATATACTTATAAACTGTACTTAAACTTAGGTAAAGTGAGTTTGGTTGAGTTATTTCAAGAAACAAAATCGTTTTTCTTAAAAAAACTATTTTTTCAACCGATTGTTCCTATGGCAGCTATATGTTATAGTGGTCCAATCTGGCCTATTCCAACACTTTGTCTGCCTATGGTATATATCAACATATATACCAAGTTTGGTTGCTCTAGCTTTAAAACTGTGGTAAAAAACTGCGTTCATACAGACAGACAGACGGACATTTCACAAGCCCAATGTGCTCTTTTTTTCCATTGTGGAAAACAGAGTATAAAAACGTAAATCAATTAAGTTAATCAGGTATTTGAAAGGTGTGCTGAAAAGTCATTATAGATGCTTTCATTCCGAATCGTTTTCGATTTTGTAATCCAGATTTTGAAAGAAGTTATTCCCTTTTGAGAATCTGTTGGAATGGCTGTCATTAAAATAAATATTGTATATGATATTATATAATACTTCTCTGATATAATAGAGATTATTACATTTGAAAACTGTTTAATGTCTGATATAGTAAAGGTAGTTATATTTTAAAAATATTGAACAGCTACATTATATTTTTAAGTTTAAAGAAATGCAAAATAAATATGCTGCAGCATTGTATTGTAAAAAACAAAAAAATACTTAATTAGTTCAACGACACAATGAAAATTCCTTGTATAGATTAAGGTATGCATATTTCATATATAAAGG
Organism: Hirtodrosophila cameraria; assembly: GCA_949708635.1. Lineage (NCBI taxonomy): Eukaryota > Metazoa > Arthropoda > Insecta > Diptera > Drosophilidae > Hirtodrosophila > Hirtodrosophila cameraria. The sequence continues at coordinate 72,907,349 of OX453090.1, read as the reverse complement.
TGCGACAACAACTTGAATATTTGATGTGCTGCAAACGTTTTGAATAATTTATGAATGGTTAACCAAGTTAGGAGCACGGATATTGCAACATATTGAAAATGTTGGCAACAATTTATAAATGTTTATTTTGCAAGCAGTTGCCATTTTGACATTTTGTTTATAACAACAACAAAGTTGAACTCAAGTTTAGTCAAGCGCTACAATGCAGCATAGATTTATATTGTTTTGATATATCATTTTACGAACGAAAAACCAACTTCAACTGTTTGCTAGGCCTTCAATAATGTATGTTTTGATACTCTTGTATTACAGCTGTATTATTTTACATGATTTTTCTTTTGTGTTTTGTATTTTTTTTTTTTAAGTTTGCATCAAGCGTATAATGTCAGGTTGTGGCTTATGCCTGCTGATTATAGACTTGGTAGCAGCAAAAAGAAAAATAGCATGTACAAAAAACTCAGCAATGACAAAAACAATGCAAAAGAAAAACGCATCGCATGCGGAAAACCCGTTGCCAAAACCAACTGCAATTGCACAAATTTTATAGAGAAAAGGAAAAAAAAAAAAATACATTTCCTTTAGATTGGCATTATGTACATATTGTTGGATAACTTGTTGGCCTATGCAACTGCGCATCTGCCTACACAAATAACAACAAAAAGCCAAATAGAAAGCCATTAGTTTATTTGCTTGTTTGTTGGTCTTTAGCCGAAATTCATTTCAATGTCACATGCCCCAATTGAAAGCAATCAACAAAAAACCAGAAAGCCCAAACAATAATAAATATTTGCCGAGTCTGTGGTAGCTAACGAGGAGTGGGTACTCCTATTATAAGTGACGTCTATGAAACCCAAAAAATCAAAGTCTCAAAAAACAACAAACACACACACACACACACAAATAGTGCAAATAAATAGAAACGATTTCATTCATAGTCCAAACTTAAACATTAAACCGTATTAAACAAATAGCGCTAGCGTGTGAACAGATTTTAATTTTTATTATTTTTTTGGATATAGCTGTGGAATCCATTGAGGCATGTCTAAACAACGCCACCGTTTTGTTTGAAACTTTGAAGTAGTATACGTCCAATTGAACTCACAACAGTTGCAAATGAACGTTGTAAAATGAAACATAAAGCAAATAAATTGGAAAGTTTACAATCATAAAACTGTCTGCGTAAAAGCGCATAAAGTTTGGATGAATAATACTCTATCAAATTGGAGAATTGATATACTTTAAACAACTTGTGTTACAAACTTTACATATATAAAAACTTATTTATGCTGTATTGAAACAGGTATTTCTTACAGCTACGAAACTACAATAGCTAAGAAGAACTTAAAACTTGTTTTTACTGAAAAACTGATGTTTTTTTTTTTAGAATAAATAAACTTTAAGAGACTCGGACAACGCTTTTGTTTGTATTTTAAATTCAATATTTAAATGGGTATGCTCAATATTTGTGATCTGTCAGATAACTGAGTTTAAAGTTTAGTTTTTGATAGAAATCCTTGTAATTGTGTTATTCAAATATTGAGAGCACGTTTAGAGATTGGAATAGGTTCATATTTGAATAGATTTAAAGCCTACAATCTTGAAACTTTGGAAACTGTGGAAACAATCTGTTTTCCAAAATGGAAAAAAAAAGAGTATATTGAGTTTGTGACATGTATGTCTGTGTGTCCGTCCGTGCGTCCGTATGAAAGCTGTTTTTTTCAACAGTTTTGAAGCTAGAGTTTCACAGTAAAACACGCTATATATGTTGGTTTATACCAAAGGCAGACAAAGTGTTAGAATCGGCCAGATCGGACCACTATAACATATAGCTGCCATATGAACGATCGGTTGAAAGATAAGTATTTGTATGAAAAACTTTTTTGTTTTTCAAAATAGCTCAACCAAACTCACTAAACCTAAGTTTAAGAACATTTAATACATAATGATAAAATTTCATCAAAATTCGACGACTATATCTTAAAGCTGCCATAGGAATTTTCGGTGGAAAATAAGTTTTTGTATGAAAAACTTTTTTGTTTTTTGAGATAACTCAACCAAACTCACTTAAAGACAGTTTATAAGTAGTCTTTACAAAAATTTATTTTATTAAAAGCACAGAAGACAGAGTATATTGCAGTTGGGAGAACCCATTTGCAACGTTTTTACTATTTTTTTTAAAGCGTATTCAATCTTCTTCAATTTTGTAAAAATTTGATGTTTGTTTTTTTTTTAAAGAGTATTCAATCTTCATCATGAAATTTGGTAAAAATTTGATGTTTCTTAATGAGTTTCAGAGGTATATTTTCGTTATGTCAAAAATAAAAAAAATAAACATAAAAATAGCGTGTCATTCATTAACGTTTGTATAGCTATTGCCAAAAATAGTGGGATAAAAAACAAGGCAGAAAATTTGTACAACTTTAAAGCTGATGAGTTTGAAGAAACGCTATTTTGATTACTTATGTAATTTAATAAAAACAAAAAAAACTTGAACAAATTTTAAAGGTGATGCGAGTCAAAAGCCAAAATAGTTTACAGCTGATATAAAAACAAAACTTGACATCAAGGCAAGACATTTAATTATGCAAATTAAACTTTATGCGACGTTTTTTTTGTTGTTGTTAATTTTCACCATATAGTTTTAGCTTTTCCTTACCTTTAACTTTCTAAAGCGCTCGGGCAATATTGTATAATATAGCGATTCGAATATATATAAAATTGATTTCAATGTGAATATAATTAAATCCAAGAAAAATTGATAGAAAGCACGCAAGGGCCTATCCATGTGCAGCAAACCAGGAGGCGTGGCATTGACAGTGCTCGTCATATTGCTTCAATTTGGCAAAGAAACCAAAAGCCAAAAAAAAACAACAAAAACTAATGATCGATGCGATTAGATTGCCTTTTGTGCACTTTAAAGGCCTTGTAATTATAAAAAAAAATAAATAACAAAACTCGTAATGTGCTGCCAAACACGTGTAAAGCAATTTATATTTTGTATGCAAAACGCGTTCGCAAATTGAATCGCAGATTAAGGCACACTGCCACACAATATAAATTTGATGTGGTTTATAGCTTTTATTGGAGCCTAGTGGGATTGCATACTTTGCATTTTAAGTAAGCCAGGCTCTGGTCGACAACAATACGAATTCAAATGAAAAATCACTTGAATTTCTCTAAGCGCGCTATGCGATTCTCTCTTGACTATAATTTTGATTATATTTTGTTTGCGCAGGCGCGCGTTGTTTATTAAAAATCCGTTAACGTTTCGAGTGTAACTTTGTATCTATTTTTTTTTTAATATATATATATATATATATATATGTATATATTTGCCAGCCACGATCACGTTGTGCCGTCCGTTTATGCTGAAGTCACAATACAGACTGAAAAACCTAACGTCTGCCGGTGGAATTGTCTTTTTGTGGCCTCAGCTCTTTCGCTCTTTCTATTTTGACTTTTTATTGCTGCTGCTGCTGCAGCGGGGGGGGCTCTATGAATCTGAGAGTCGTGACCGCAGAAATTGTTAGTAGAAATATCAGGCAAAAAAACAACAACAGCAGCCAGCGAGCACTTTCTTAACTTGGCTTTGGCTAGCTGGCCAGCTGTTGTTAGCTTTGGTCAAATTGTATGCTTGAGAAGTTTACAGAACCAGTTTTATTAGCTTGGTTTTGGACAACTTGACTTGGTTTCTCTATAAATTGACTTTGAATAGAAATTTTGGGTCTATGTTATTGACAAAATTACAGTTCTAACATTTCCTGTTTCAAATGTTTGAACAATAAAAAACATGCTAACTAAAAATGAATATGCCTTGATAGATTTGTTAAAAAATTCATTGCATGCTTTTAGGCATAATAAATTAAACTTACCTTTAATAACAATATATATATTTTAATTAATATAATAAATACATTTCAATTAATGCTAAAGTCAAAGTCTGCATAGCACATACTTAGTAGATATAAAGCAACTAAATTGCTGCAGCAAACACAGTTTTTAGCCACTGTGCAATTACAGGTGCAACAAACATGAGGTAAGCGGCTCGAATCCCAACGGCAGCATAGCATACTTTTTTATTATAATTTATATTTTTGACAATTTTATTAAATTTATGCCATTTTTGTATAATTTTGAAATTTGTTAAATATTTTTAGCTGCACTTTAAAGAACTAACAGCAGCATTAAATAAGGTATTTATGCATTGCCGCCTAAAAGTCTGCGCAGTGCGCAATCAAGAAACCAACAAACCAAAAAACCACCCCCTTTTAACGGCAATGCTTACGTTATAATTCCCAAGTGCACATTCGGCGTGTGCTTGCTATAAATACAAGCAGCGCTGTACTATATAACGGAAGTGTCTTCTGTGATTGTTCTCTGTGCATTGATCGATATATAGATGCCGTCTGTTTATCAGATCTGCTCAGTGCCGACCCTCCGTCACACTTTGTTTCCCAGTAATATTCTGTCTGGCATTGCTGTGGCAACAGGTTTCGATTGGCTACCCGCTGCCTTTGCTACCGACGACGGGTCGATTAGCAAGAGACGCACGGTTATGCATCAGCAATCCACCGCCCAATCTCCGCCTTGCGTATTTCAATCGCTATTTGATTGATAATGCGTATAGGTGTATAAGGTTGGGCGGGGGCGCTAATGTTGAAGCCAACAACAGTTGCCCAAGTCAGCCATTTTCAAAATTTCTTGGTTAAGTAACTTTGTAACTTAGCTTCGGATTTTCGTAATAAATTTGCTGTTCAGAACACTTCCATGTACGTGGCATTGCCGAGCAATTTGCCCATTCTTTTGCAAAAATTTATCAAAAAAAGGAATATCAATGTTACATTCATTTATACAATTATACGTGAAACGCGTTTCTTTGCCGACATGCAACCATATCGCACTGAACTATTTGGCAGCAGACAAAGCCATAGAAAGTATGCGGCATTCGACGTTAAATTGCTTAAGGCCTGGGCTAGTTTGACTAAATACGACTTCTTCGACTGAGTTTGTTCTTTCAAGAAATTGGTTGTTTTTGGAGTCAGCTTAACATTATGGCCTATAGCAGCAGCTATAGATACCTTGTGTTCCTTCAAACTCTTTAATAAATCCAACGAAGACTCAGATTGTTGTTTTGGTATCAGAGCTCTGATACGATGCAGCTCAATATCAGAAGTTTCAGAATCCATGAATGCCCTTAACTCGTCGTCCTTGCTAAAAGTAGCATTTTGGGAAAGGATAATGCTAAATAATTATACCACACTTACAGGCTTCGAACTCTGCGTCCCCGTTCAAGGTTATTTACTGTCAAGTGCAAATTAGCAATCTCATTCTTTTGATCGAATTCCATTATATGGATGTTCTCCTTTCGTTGAAGTTCGATGGTTAGACTACGCATATTTATTATCTCGTCCAGCAGCTGTTCCTTCTCTCGTGTCAATTGCTCAACGTTGCATTGTTCCTTGGACACTCGATCCTGCAGGCAGCGCTGTTCCATTAGAGAATTCAGAAAGTTCTCTTTGCTCTGCTCTGCCTTCTTTTTCATATCCTCATACTGCAATGCAAAACATGCATAAAAAAAATAAAGTTTTAAGCTACCGCACCCACCTGTTTTTCGCGATAGCGTAATTCCACCTCCAGTTTCTCTACTTGAACTGTACAGTTTTGAAAAGATTTGGTTACTTTTTCGCAAGAGGTTCGCATATTATTGATGCTTAATGTTGACTCCTTCAATTGTGTCTGCAGCTCCTTGCATCGTCTCTGCTCCACACGCATCAGCGTCTTAGTAACATGTAGCTCGTTCTTGGAGTTAATGGACTAGAGGGGCAGGTTAAAGTGCATGCAATTTACAGTTATTAAGCCCTTTTTATACCCTTGCAGAGGGTATTATAATTTTGTCACAAGAGACGTTTTTGACCCTATAAAGTATATATATTCTTGTTCAGCATCAACAGCCGTGTTGAACTAGCCATGTTTGTTTATAAGCCTTTCTCAGTTCTTAGTTTTAAAGCTTTTTTGATGAAACTTGATACAGACGCTTATTTTTGGTAGTAAGGTAGTGGGTATGTCAGAATAGGTCGGATCGGACCACTATAACTAATAGTTGCCATAGAAACGAATGAAAATTAAGTTTTTGTACGAAAAACTTATCTGCAAGGGTATTTACAAATTATGCAATATATTTCCCGTCGTTACTCACGTGTTTCTCAAGACGCTCTATCGTATGATGCAGGTGGTTCAATTCGAGGCGTCGCTGCCGCCATGCCTGCAACATGACCGATATGAAGTTCTTTATGTTAACAGCTTCCTTATTCTCATTTTGGTCCCAGGCATGTAGCTGCATTAGCTTATCGGCGGTCTGCTTGACGTGTGTATCTAATGCACTCCAAGAGCTCCTGTCTTGAGTTGAACACAGCGCCGTCGATGTAATGCCTCCTATCGAATCTTCCTCGCTGCAAATGGCATTCACGATAACTTCTTTGTACAGGTCCATGATAATTGCGGTACCAAAAAGTACTTTTAACGTGTAAAACACATAAATATTTGTTTGTTTAACTACAATTTTTAAAAGATATAAAGGCCAAACTCAAAGAACACGTTTGTTTTATGAAATTCTGAGTAAGTTTTAATGTTGTTTAAAAAAGTTTTAAGAACCGGAATGATCAATTTTCCATATCTATAGTTAATTTGTGTTGTTGGTTTTGAAGTTATAATCAATGTATACGTGGGTATGTTAAAAGTGTCTTTAGCATTGATTAAATCGTTTATTATGCCATCTAATTGCTGTAGCGCATTCGACATATTTCACAAGAAATTCGCGGAATCATTCAAGGTCCTTGCAGGTTAACTAGCACATTGCACGCACACTTCCGAAGGCGGCACAAAAAGCTGCCATAGGGTGGAAATCCTAGATATCAAATCAGTTAGCTTAGGTCTTGACGAATGCGGAATGACCTAGGAAGCTAATAAAAATATAAGAAAAGTCCATAAGCTAAATAATTTTTAGCTAGATGTATCTTTGATCTTAAAAAAATAATAAATTATAAGCAAGTTTTTTTTTTTAAATCCTGAGACGTTTCTTATAACCTATCTGAGCTGTTAATTGCAATCAATTTGTTTGAGCTTAGTGTAATCCAACTTTGTTAACACTATCGCGTCTATAATATATGAAACCTAAGGGCTTAAAAACTTTTACAAGGTCCTTCACCGCATTTTCACCTTCACATTGAACACCTCAACTTTGTATAGTTAGTTACCCTCAGCGAGGGCTGCCGCCAAGGACACGTGTCGCAGGAAGTTCAAAGAGTTTAAAAAGCGGAAAATCAATATGTCCTGTATATAAGGTACAACAGTCACTTCTTATATGGGCTAGCACGTGCCAGCTTTTATAGAGGTGTTTACCGTACACCTGAAACCCTGTCCTAGCCCATACGGCAATTTAGTCATACCCTGCTGTGAAAAACCTGAACACTAAGTAAACATTGGACAAGTATCGCGTGATTTTGCCGACAAACGTTTTGCAATTGGCTGTTGGCTGTTGTGGGTTTACGAGAAGGTTCGGGAGGTGGACTTCTGTTTGATCGATGTCTGGGCCCCAGGTAACCCAGGTGCTATTAGGCCACGACAACTGTTATTGTGTTTGTTTCTGCCCAAATCATGCTATCAAAGCGATTTACTTTGTATATTGCTGGGGGAATGTGTTTTGCTCTGAAATTTCAATACATACGAGCATTGACATAATTTCTATTTATTTGGGTTTAGCTCATACAATAGCATTTTACTCGGTTTTCCAAAATGGAAAAAGAGAGTATATTGGGTTTGTGAAATGCGTGTCTGCCCGTCTGTATGAACGCAGTTTGTATTATATTGGTATATATTGTTGATATATACTATAGGCAGACAATGTGTCAAGATCGGCCAGATTGGACCACTATAACATATAGCTGCCATAGGAACAATCGGTTGAAAAGTAAGTTTTTGTATGAAAAACTATTTTGTTTTTTAAAATAACTCAACCAAACTCACTTTTCCTAAGTTTAGGCACAGTTTATATATGCAAACAAAATTTTATAAAAATCGGACTACTTTATCTCATAGCTGCCATAGGAACGATCGGTTTTTAAATAAGTTTTTGTATGAAAAACTATTTTGTATTTTTAAAAAAACTCAACCAAACTCACTTTACCTTAGCTTAAGAACAGTTTATGGTAGTCTTTAATGTAATTTTTTTAGCCTACAGAAAACAGAGTATATCGCAGTCGGGAGTACCCGACTGCAACGTTCGTACTTTTTTTTTGTTGGGGAAAATTTGGGTAATTCGGAGACTGTTGCTTGGGTCGCGTGCTAGTTGCTTCTGTACATATACCCTGTAGCCATTGAATGGGTTCAAATGGGTGTTAATTGAGGTATATTGGTGTAACAGGTTTATTATCGTCCCTATAAAGTATACTTGATCAGCTGAGTCGATCTACACGATTGCATCGATCTGAAAACACAAAAGTGATGTAGGTAAGTATTATTTTTGTATAATGCGTTATTTTTATACTTACCCATGCATTTCCCTGCCAAATTAATAAAATATACAATCTTTACTTTTATAAGGGTCGAATAATAAACACACCATTAATTATTTTCTAGAGTGGGCATCTCCAAGTCGAGTTTGTTTTTACCCTTTTATCCTGCTTTTAAGCGTAGGAAAGCAAAGAAATTTATTTGGATTTTAAAAATAATTTGGGAATTGCCAATGTTTTGAAAAGGGTAATTTCTTGTGTACAAATTAAAAAGAATTCTGTGATAAGAAAAACTGCTTTAATATGAAATGAATGAAAGTTTTAATTTAGTTGAAGGAAAACCCAAAATATTGAAAGTGAAAATGTGCGTAAGCACATGCAGCATGAATCAGCTAGCAATGTGATGTTAACAATTTATGTATTCCATGGAATCTCGCATCGTCGAATGTCAGAGTTCAAAAGGAAAATGAGAGTCAATTTACGGCGTACATAGTACTAGGATATAGGCATGCTGCAGGGCAACAACATGTGAGTCATGGTGCCAGGCTCAAGTTAATGCCACAACAAATGCCGTTTGTATGTTATGATGATATCCTTTTCCAGGAATCGCATGCTGAATCAGTCAGACACAACAAGCGGCAGGCTATGCCACCCATGCCACCCAAAATGAACACAGCCACAACAGAACAGCAGATCCAATGAGAATGCCAACACATTTTCATTCATAAAATTTGTTGTGGCGCGGAAAAAGCTTTTCCCGCCTCGAACATGTTGTGTGAGTCACAGCGCAATACACTGAGAAAATAGTTTGCCATTGTACAATGGCAGCAAAACAAAGACAGTTGATTGTTTTGCATGCCAACGTGACTCAGCTCAGCTCAGCTCAGCTTGTCTTGTCTTGGCTTTGGCTTGGCTTGGCTCAGCTGCTGAGCTGTAGATTGTGACGTCTATCTCTCGTTCTTGCTCTCTTTCGCTCTATCTGGTATCTGTCGCTCTCTTGAGCCGCACTTCAACTTGTCGCTGGCTCTGCTGCGGCTGCGTCATGGCTTGTTTTTGGTTTTGCAGCTCTCAACTTTGATCTTTGTTTTTGTTTTTGTTTTTGTTTTTGTTTGCTCTACCAAGTACAAAAAAAGCTCCTCGCTTGGCGGCATTTTAAATGGCGTCTGAATTACATACGCTTTTTTTTTTTCTTCTGTTTTGTTACTTTTGTATTTCTTGGCTTTCAGTTTAGTCTTCAATTCGCTGTCGTTGTGATCGGTTCGTCTCTGGTTGCTACTCACATTGATAACTTTTGTGCTTTTTAACTTTGTTTTAAACGTCTTTTGCACGATCGCGTGTGCTTAAAGCTCGCTCGCTCTCTCTCGCACACTCGCTCTCTCTCTATCTCTGTCTCGCTCTCTGTCTGTCTCTCTTTCTATCGGTGTGTGTCTCTCATTTGCTGCGCACTTGTGGCGCAGACAAGTTAAGAAAAACCTGTGCATGCCAAGTGTAGACAAATTGTAGATAAAAATAAAATGAAAACGTAAAAAAAAAGGTGCATATCAAATTGTTGTTGTTTTGCAAAAGTTTCACCTGCAATCTAACAAATTTAACCAAAAAGCAAACATAACAACAAATACAAATTTACAACGGTTCATCATACATTTTGTATAATTTGTACAAGAATCTAACGTTTTGTCGATAAGATTACGACACTCAAATTGCCAAAAAAAAAAAAAAATATAAAATTCAAGAGTAAAAGAGAGATATAACATATGTATATATTTATTTATATATATATATATGTATATACATGGTATTTAAATTAAATCCGCCGCCGCTGTTACAAAAACAATAACAAGCCCCCGCTGTTGATGATGATCGCATAAGCATAAAGCCCGGAATTCCCCATAAGAAATCGACGTCATTACAAAAGCGCGGTCTCTCTCTATCTCTCTCTGTATCTCTCAGTCTCTATGCTCTTTCTTTGCACTCTCTCTCTCTCTCTCTCTCTCTCTCTATCTCTGGCATATACGCTCTCGCTTTCGACGAGCACAAACTTCGATTTCTTAGCTTTTCATTAGTTTTCAATATTTGTCTATACATTATTTTTTTTTTTTCTTTTTTTTATGATATTTGCTTTTGTTATTTTGGTTCTTTTTCTTCAATTTGAAAAGTCTTCTTCTTTATTTCTGCGCTGTATTATCGCACTGTTCTTATTTTGTGCCTTGTGTCGCGTTGTTTTTTTTTTTTCGCGCAAAAATTTAATAAGCATGAAAAATTATTTATATTAAAAATGATCATTAAAATAACGAACCGGTTTTGGTAATAGTTTTTTCAGTGTGCCTCTCTGTGTGTTGTTGTTTTATAACAACAACAAAAATGAGTATTAACAATAAATGGAATATTTTGTGTACCGAACAAACTATAAATAAATAAAATATATATATATATATATAATTATATTATTTTGCATTTAACTAATTAACATAACGGCAGCATTATTTTTCTCGTGACTTTATCAAGTGAAAAGTATTAAATTAGCCCTTAAAGTGTTATTTTAAAAAAACGATTCGTACGTGTTTCCTTTCAGACCCGAATATTTTTTATTGGTATTGGAGTACAGCTATAATAAAAACCAAAAAGCAACGCTCAATGCATTTTAAGTTTTCATCCAAAACACGTTGATAAAGGTGAGTGTTTTTTTTTGTCTGAGGGGAATAACATTTTTTTTTCTTGTTCGATTCAAAAATAACTTTGATATAGTTGTTCATGTAATCTGAAAATGTTTACTGATATTTCATGACTTGAATATCATTTCAATTAATGATTGTAGGTTAAAAGTAGAGATTGCAATAACTTTTTTTTTTTTTTTTTAAATTTAAAATAAATGTAGAGCACAAATTTGTTAAAAGTTAAGGTTTTTTTCATAAGTTTAATGCTAGTTCTGGTTTTCACTTTCTGTAAGCTATTCCTTAAATATTTCCATTTTCACTTATAACAAGATTTTGCGTATTGAAATCACGCGCATTTGCAAGTGAATTGAATAAAGCTGCTATTCAGGTAGAATACAATTTAAAAGCTTATCAACAATAATGAACATTTTCACATTTATCGACATTTTCATTCCACAAAATGTTGCCGAAAATTAATTTAAAAAAAAATCCTTATCACATTTGTTTGAACTTCATTAATCACTTGTTGTTATTGTTATATATTTAAATTTTAATATGGTAAATGACGTATTTCCGATAACAAAATATGCGTAATATCGAAATATTACTCATATGAAGTTGATTACAGTTATCATATGAATTATTTTGCAGGGTAGCAGAAATTCCTTTACAGTGTATTACAACCCCTCGTAAAAGCTTTCTTCGCACGCTCCCTACTATCGCCCTCTCTCTCTCTCTCTCTCGCTCACTATCTGTGTCTCTGTCTAGCATGCCTAACTCTTTGTTTTTGCGTAGATTATATAGCCGAGCATAGAATCAAACGATAAACTGAAACAGAAAACTAAAACACCTGTGTACATGGCTGTGCTGCCGCCGTCGCAGTCGCAGTCGCAGTCGCTGTCGACGTTTGCCTGAAAGTTTTCATTTATATTAAAACTATGCAAGTGTGCGTGTGTGTGTGTGTGTGTGTGAGAAAAGCTTCGCCGATTCGAAGGCAACTTGCATTTTGTTTGGTACGTCGAGAATTTTCAATTGTAATTCATTCTAAGATCGACTCGATGCGTTTACGGTTGTGTTGTCCGGAAAAATTTCTAAAAAAAAAAACCGGAAATTTTCAAATTTTGTTTAGCGCTCGTGTGCGGTTTGTGTGCAAATGATTTGAGACTTTGAAAAACGTTGAAAAACTAAAGCAATTTTCAAAAATGCCTAAAAAAGTCAGTTAAACAAAACATCAAAAATATTTTTAATAAAAAACAAAAAAAAAACCACTCGGATTGTGTCTTAGCTTGTCCTTGATTCAGCCACTGCAGGTAAATTACGGGTGTGATGTTGATTTTAGCTAATTCGACGTAATTTTATATTGCACACACACACACACACACACGCACACACATAACATGCAAAACCGGCTGCTGACTCATGTGCCGCGTGAAGTGTGTGTAAATGACAAATAAGATGCAATAACAACAAAACAACAATAACAACTTCAACAGCAGCAACAGCTACTACTTCAAATTTAGCAAGTCATCTCGCGTATAGTTAGCTCAACTGTGCGATATTATAATGTATTATATAGCATTATGCATAAAGCTGAAGTTGTGTTAAGCTAAAACAACAGCAAAAGTCAATAAATAGCAACTTTTCTTGGAACTTTCGCATATATGCTAAACCAAGTTTTGATTGATGCCCACGCAGTTGTGGGTTATGCCCGTGCTACAATATGTTATATAGAATCCAGACTTTCAATTCTCAATCATCAATCATAGACGATCAATTGTATTAAATGCCATTACAGACAGAAAGGTGTGACATGACTTTTGGGCGAGCAGTTGATAAACGAGAATAAAATAAAAGCTTTATATTTGAGGAAAATCAGCTAAAAAGATGGCTTCAATTTGTGAGAGTTAAAGTAAATGTGCTCAACTGATTTCTAGTTTAGTTTAAAGGAGAAGTGATTTTCGCTAAGGTGTTCTTTTTTTCACTTTTGCAAAGAGTTTTCGAATTGATTTCACTTGCTTTTGTTCACACTTGTTAAATAGACAGAATTTGATTCGACAAATCGACAAATTTGTTTTAAATTCATTTCTAAAGTATTTCGCTGAAAGTGGATACTAGAAGCATACTATATTTAAACTAGATTAAATCAGCACTTTGATTGCAATCTACATATTTTTGTTACCATTCAAATATTAAGAATAACCGAGTTTCAAGAATTTTGTAAACTTTGGCAAATATTTGAATTCCAGCTTGATATTTTATTTTCTCATTAATATGAAAGCAAGTGCAGTGAAACCCAAAGCTTTGTTTATTTTTGTATTGCCTCGTCATTTCAGTATTCCCCAGCTTGAGTTAAATGATTTCTGCTTTAGTTTATAAATAAATCAAAAGTAATCAAAAGTAAGCGTGCAATTGATATATCTTTACTAAGACAAGCATATTGGAAAGTTATGCAGGGATGTTTCAAATAGCGTACGTTTTTCTAAAGTACAACAGAAATGCATGAAATTTGAACGATTTTTGAATTACCGCTCTGATTTTCAATTGTAATGCTTTCGTTTTTGAAAGCTGAGTTCGAACCCAAGTTTTGATAGCAATAAGTCTATTTACTTGTCACGTTTGCTTGCACATTTTCGATTCTGTTTTGAAGACAGTGTTTATACTCTGTTTTTCTAAGTTGAAGGACAGCTTATAAGTATATTAGTATTATTAAACGTACAGAGTATATTGCTGTCGGGATATCCCAACTGCAACGTTCTTACTTGTTTAATATAATTTGACTTCAATCTAATACAAAAAATTAACTAATACATTTTTAATTAAGTAAAAAAAATATCTAAAAATTAAGTTTAAGAATTTGTTGTTTTGAGTTTTCTCTGAAAACTGAAAACTTTTAAAAACGTTAAAATTTGACGTTTTGAGGAAGTCAAAACAGCATTCAATTCCATTTCCGCAAACTTTGCACTTAATAAGAATTCAGAACAAGCCTAATTCCGATTCAAATTTAAATTATGAATTCAAGAGAACAGAACTTGGCAAGAACTACGTTTCGCAATCGGAACTAGTTCCACACAGATTTGTCAACTGCGACAGCCTAACAGTTATTTATTTGTTTGTTTTTTTTTTTACTTTTTTATATATAGGTATATATATTTTGTACCTTTAAATTGCTTGACGCCAGTGATCATTAAAATTGGCGACAACTCGGCGTCTTCGCACATTCTCCGATTCTCTGTCGGGGGTATCTGTTTTGTGGATCCCCAACTAGTTTGAGCTTGTTTTTTTGGACTCAGTTTTGAAGAATTCGCTGCTGCTACTTTGATGTTGATGTTGATGTTGATCTTAATCTTAATTTGTTGTTGCTGGCGCCAACAAAGTTTACCTTTTTATTTTTTATTTTATTTTATAAAATAGCATAAAATTAGAATATTAAATAATCAACAAATGGTTTGAATATGCCATTGGCTGAACGCTCATAACTGCCCGATTGGCGCCGGTTAGTTAATTTTTATTCTCTAGCCATCTCTTTTGCGCTTGCATAGTAGCTCTCTTTCGCACCACATTGTTGAACACTCTCTGTCTGTGTTTTTTCTACCAAACGAAAGTCTCTTCTTTTTTTTTTTGTGTTTTGTGTTTAGGTGAGCATTCGATCATTAATCAATTTTATGGTTGCAAACTTCTCCTCTTTTTTTTTTTTTTTGAACGTTTTTTGTGAATCAAATTTTATCAAGCGGCATGTGGTTTTTGTTGTTGTTGTTGTTTTTGCTTCTATTTGAATGCCTGGAATTCGTAGATCCATTAATACCAAACGCGTTTTATATCATCGATTATTCTATTTGTATAGTTTTTTGGTTCCATATCAACTTCCAACTGATACGCATTTTTAGGGTCATATATCTCAGAATCGGTAATTCGGTAGCTTATCTGCATCATTTTGTGGAGCTGTTATGACCCGTTATATTGTGCACACTTGTATGTGGCATGTACAATTTATATATACATATATATATATATATGTATTTATACGCTATAAATATCGCAACGCTGGCGTTACATATAAATTGCCATATAATCATCTGTCACATGTGCCAGAGTCCACATTGACAAAAATTAAACACCAAACACTATAAACAATTTTATTATTTGCTTGCTATAAGAAAATAGCTGATTTCTTTTCTCTCCTAAAACAAGAAAGAAAATTTATCATTGCACACAAGTTTTTCATGTAAAAACTTAATTTTGAACCGATTGTTCCTTTTAGACAAAGTTGCCTGATCTTGAGCAAACTTTATCAACATGTGTGAAACTTAAGAGTTATCTTGAAAAATAACATTACTTACCGTTCATTGCTATGGCAGCTATATGTTAAAGTGATTGTATCCGGCTAATTCCGACATATGCACTGCTTGAAGTAAACAGAAGCATGTGTGCCAAGTTTCATCTAGATAGCTTTAGAGAGAGACAAGTTCACATAGAACAGTTAGATAGATGGATAGTCAAAAATGGCTAGTTTTACGCGGCTGTTGATGCTGAACGAAAATATATGTGCTTAACGTGTCGAAGACGTGTCCTTTCTTTAAAAACATCAAAATGTCTTACGCTCGTATAGGTCAACAAATATGTAGGCAATGTTTTCAATCTATATAAGAATGGAAAATGGCTAAACATTAGTTTAAAACTTAAACTTAGTTCAATATTTGATTAAAACTAATGTGCTGCATGGGTTATATAGCATTCATTCAGTACTTTGGGTAACTGACCTTACATTCATATAAGTATATTAGATTAATATATATCCAATAAAATGTTCTTTATGAAATAACACATAAAATGAGCCAAAGCACGCGTTCTCTGAATGATTCTGTGCAGCGTTTGAACCACACGAGCGAAATTCCTAGCATTTTTCAAAAATTATATATATGTATATACATATATATCAACAATTATCTGAACGTAATATGTTTGCGTTTGTGAGTCAGAGTTTTCTTGGAAAATCGCTGGGTTTTGCAACGAATATGAAAAGCATTTTTGTATAAGTCGTATTTTGTTTATAATTATCACACATTTTATAATGCACATAAGCTGGTCAAAGATATGTATGTATGTATGTGTGTACTTATATACACATACATATGTTTAATTATTATATTATACAATATGTTTTTGTTGCCTGAAAGCGGCGCCCCAAAAAAAAAGAAAGAAAGAAAAAAGAATTGTTGACAAGTGTCTTCATCGTGGCTACTGAACGGAAATGCCAATAAACGCCATTTACCTCAAGATATATCTATATGTATCTGAATAATTTGTTAATTGTGAAAAATACCTGCTGCTTAGGGCATGCTTAATTTGCAGCACATTCGATTTAAATACAGATTTGCAAATTTTCATACGAAATATACATCTATATCTTCACATAAATATTCTTTTTATTTTCTGAATGAATATTTTTGCGTTTGGCATTGTGACTCAGTTTATTTGGAATTTCAATATATGTTTGCTTATCTTTATACTTATTATAATCAGCTTTAGAAGACATGCGTTATAAACTCATGTTCCTGGAATTAATTTAATTTGTATTTTTATTTTTTTAATGTGACAACAGATTTTTATTTGCTTATAATTTTTGTTGTTGTTGTTTATCAATTGACTAACAGCTGAAATACCACAGCTTATTATTGTTGTTTATTACATATATAAAAAAAACACAATATATGAATTTTTATGTTAATGATAAAACACGCGTCGAAATATTATTATTATTATTATTATTTTTCTAATGATTTGTTGACACAAGTGCCTTAAAAGTTTATTGACATCGTCAGAAGTCCATTCACAGTTTGCACTTGCAAATATTAACTAAACACGTGCCTATATATGTTATAACTATATGTAAATATATATATATATTATAACTATATCTGTGCAATTTTGCAATCTTTAAACAAAAATGGGGCAAAATTTACAAACAAGCAAAAAGATGGATTCCTCGAAAACCCAATAAAAATAAATATACACAGAAACATGAATACACACACACACACATAGATTTATTAAACAAATTAACAATTTAAAAGACAAAAATTATAAACCAAAATAGCAGAAAGCTTTGTCGATTTCAACGACAAAACTTTTAGCGAGGAGCAGTTTTTCTTTCGAAAATGTTGCTTGATACAGTTTGTTCTGTATTCAGTCTATAGCCGATAGGCAAGAACTCAAGACGTGCGTTTCGAAAATATATTCAAAAAATATCTATATATATTTATGTATATATACGTATATATTGGAATATCGTGTTGTATGCATACACACATATATACCTATATATATATATAAATTCGTACATTTTTCCGGACTTGTGCGAACCGGTGTTAACCAAAAAGAAAAAAAAACGAAAACCAAATATCTTCTGTGTGTGGCCTTTTAATAAATTATTGTCAATATTTTTTGAACACAGTTTTGTGCCAAATACGTCAAGAAATATTCTAAACATAAAACAGACTAGTTTTTTTTTTTCAAGTTGTTGTTCAGCGTCTAATCGGTTCAAGTGAAAGGTGATTATTCCAAAATAAAACATAAAGTAAATTTCAAGTGCAACATGACTTAAAAATTTATTCAAAATATTCGAAATTTTGAACTTATATGCGCCTATTACAATAATTGGCTTTTAGCCAATTTTTTTTTGCAATTTCATATTTACTTAATGCAAAAACTTTATGACGTAAGATTTGTAATAATTGTACATGTGTGTGTGTGTGTGTGTGTGTGCTTTGAAAAATCGAACTTTTGATTGTTTGAAAATTGTATACGCAATGTGCGAAATTGAGTTCCGTTCGCTAATCATTTAATATACATATGTACATATACATATATATGTACAATATTTTGTATGATTTCTAAAGACCACATTGAAAATGACAGGCACATTTGGTATGACGTGCGAATTGCCTTTGAGTTTTTCATGTGTTCCAAAAGCTGATATTCAATTATGTGTATTATTGAAACTGGCAGTTGAATTCGCATTTAAAGGTTTATTTTTCGATACACATTAGCTCTCCAAAAGATTTATGTGTCTAGTTTTTCCAAAAATAAATATACATGTGTCATATTTGTTAGTTTCTTTTGAAATATGCCTAATTCAACATTGAAAGTGCTTGGCTTTAGATCGTGAAATGTTTGTAGCTAAAACTTTTAGGCTTGTTCCGGTATTCACTTTCGGTTAAATATTGCAAAAGCCAGTTTTGTTTTTCACTTTGAATTTGCTTTCATTTGATCAAGGCTTGATTTTAAGATTGTATTCAATTCACAAGATGAACAGCAATTCCGCAGAATGTTGAAGAGGGCTCTAGTATATTAGGCCCTGAGTCTGCCCAAATAACCGATTTCAATAGCTTAGAGTTAATATTAAAAGTTGTTGGTTCAATATAATCTATCAATTCTAACGATCTTTAAAAAGTTTTGTTAGAAATTGTTACAGAGTATGCTATAGTCGAGCATTTAAGTATAAAGTTCTTGACTTATACTTGAGTTTTAACACAATTCAACTTTTTGGCTAACTAAATCGTGCAACAAAATGTTATAAATGATTTTTCAAAAATTTCCAACTTAATTAATTAGCTTAAAGATTACAAAATTTGGCAACGTGTAGACAGTTTTAATTGATTTTATTTGTATTTATTTATTTATTTGTTGTTTTTTTCTATGTTTATTTCTTATTTCTTATTTCGAATCTTACCCCATACCGTTGCAGACCAATGGATGGCATTAATTTTTCAAATGTATTGACGTATTCTTTTAATGGCAGACCAATGTCTAGACGTTGAGCAAATCGAAAGTCTGAGGTCATAAAGCTAGTCACTATATATTAGAAATGTATATCGAGATATATATAAATATATAGTATATGTCTGTATGTAAATGACAATGACAAAGAGCAGCATTAGCAATTTGAAGACAACATCATTGATAAAAAAGAGTATAAAAAACGCACAAAGTTGCGTTTTTGGAAGCAAAATGATGTTGGAAATCTTTGGGGAGGCCAATTGGCGAGTGCCAGTCTATAGTCATACATACTTATGCTATATATATATATATGTATGTGTATATATCTATACCACCTGACATATAGACAGCAGAGATATACTCGTGCCTGGCTGTTGTATATAGATCAACAGCAGCAGCAGCAGCAGCATCAGTGGAGCATTTTTGTCGCGTACGCATTACGCAAAATGTTATTTATAAATGATAGTCCGAAGCTAAGTTGGCTATGGCCAGGCCCAGACCAGACCAGACCAGCAGCCGGTTCCTTCCACACACAAGCACTCACACACACATACATATACACTCACACACACACACTTGCGGTCAACTGCAGTTTTTGCAGTCGAGCAAAATGATCTAATGAGCCCATAAATATTTCGGTGCAAATCATCATGTTTCAAAGTACACAAAACGCCCACGTTTTCGAATTGTGTTTTTTTGAAATGTGGGCGGTTTTTGTCTAGACGGCAAATCTCTAAGGTTTTTGGAGAAAATAAAAACAAACATGGTGAAAAACTGCAGCTGCGTTTACACGCTGAAGTTACTTTATAAACAGTCTCATGAGAAACTTAAGCTAAGTTCGCATATAGAGTATGATTTAAAGTCCGGACGTTTTTTCGTTAAGTTGGCGCTTGAGAAGCGGACCAGAAAACCCCTCTACAGCTCTTTTCAACAAACAAGAACTTAACGAAAAATACGTCTTGAGATAAATGCGGAATAAGATAGAAAACATGTAAGAACGTTGCAGTCGAGTTGTCCCGACTGCGATATACTCTGTTTATTGTACGTTTAATAAATTAAATTTTGGTAAAGACTACTTATATACTTATGAACTGCCCTTAAACTTAGGTTAAGTGAGTTTGGTTGAGTTATCTTGAAAAACAAAAAAGTTTTTCATACAAAAACTTATTTTTCAACCGATTGTTCCTATGGTAGCTATAAGATAAAGTAATGCGATTTTTAAAAAATTTGCTCAGCATTTATAAACTGTTCTTAACCTTAGGTTAAGTGAGTTTAGTTGAGTTATCTTGAAAAACAAAAAAATGTTTTTCATACAAAAACTTATTTTTCAACCGATTGTTCCTATTGCAACTATATGTTATAGTGGTCTGATTTGGCCGATCTTGACACTTTGTCTGTCTATTGTATATATCAACATATTTACCAATTTTGGTTACTCTAGCTTCAAACCTGTGCAAAAAAACTGCATTCATACGGACGGACAGACATTTCACAAACCCAATATACTCTATTTTTTCAATTTTGGAAAACCGAGCATAAAAATGAATGTTGCTTCATGCATTTTTCTGAAAACTGATTCATAGTTTCAATAATCCGAAGAAAAAATCAAAATATGCATGAAGTAAATTCATCATGTAAACGCGGTCTTAGTCTAGTCTTTTTGCTCAAAAGTCTTTCTACATCCACTTTGAATGTACAAATACATATGGTAAATATCTATGTATAGCGATGAAAACATTTTTGTACATTTAACAAGAAATTTGTGCGGAAATTGATAGAAAATTTGTCTCGGCTATTATTATTATTTTTGGTATTCGTCGTCATTTTGTCGTCGCCTTGGCTAAATCGCAGCGTCATTTGTTGCCAAGAATTTTTTTCTTGGTTTGCTTTTCAACTTTTTAACTCAACTAAACCGAACCCTTTTTTATATTTCAATCATTTTGCAGTTAATATTTTGGCCTTGATATGTTTCCAAATCAAAATAATTTGGCCACTGCGGCAACAACCAACGATGCGCAGCAACAGAACCTCAACTACAATGGCCTACAACAGCAACATCAGCAGCAGCAGCAACAACAGCAGCAGCAGCAACAGCAGCAACAACAACAAACGCAGCAATTGTCACAGTCGGCTAAGAATGTGCGAAAGAAACCGTATGTAAAGATTACGGAGCAGCCAGCGGGTAAAGCATTGCGTTTTCGATATGAATGCGAGGGTCGCTCGGCGGGTTCCATACCCGGCGTCAATTCAACGCCCGAGAACAAAACCTATCCGACCATCGAGATTGTGGGTTATAAGGGACGCGCCGTTGTCGTTGTTTCCTGTGTGACCAAGGATACGCCATATCGGTGAGTTATTCGGATTCAAAAGTTATTTACATTTTTTTTCAATTTTCCACATTTACAGTCCACATCCGCACAATCTGGTTGGCAAGGAGGGCTGCAAGAAGGGCGTCTGCACGCTCGAGATTAGCAGCGAGACAATGCGAGCGGTGTTCAGCAATCTGGGCATACAATGTGTCAAGAAGAAGGACATTGAAGCGGCGCTCAAAGCGCGCGAGGAGATACGCGTCGATCCTTTCAAGAGTAGGTTTATATATGAGCATTTATTTGTTTATTCTTCAAAGTATTGCTTATAAGTAACTACACAAGTATATACTATATATATATCACATTTCTATCATCTTTGAATTGAAATCATGTTTCAATTCGATTGTGTTTAAACTTTAAAGTATAGATCTTAAAGTCAAAATGTACAAGTATTTAAGGTTTTCATTTGATTTTTTAATGTGTGTTGCTAATTAATTAATAACTAATTAAATTTTGTATCTTAAAAATTTCTCAGCGGGTTTCTCGCATCGTTTCCAGCCTTCAAGCATTGATCTGAACTCGGTACGCCTGTGCTTTCAAGTATTCATGGAGAGTGAGCAAAAAGGACGCTTCACATCGCCATTACCGCCAGTTGTCTCCGAGCCCATCTTCGATAAGAAGGCCATGTCGGATCTGGTGATATGCCGGCTGTGCAGCTGCTCGGCAAGTGTGCTGGGCAATACGCAAATCATATTGCTGTGCGAGAAGGTAGCCAAAGAGGATATCACAGTGCGTTTCTTTGAGGAGAAGAACGGACAGACGGTTTGGGAGGCTTTAGGTGATTTTCAGCACACGGATGTGCATAAGCAGACTGCCATTACGTTTAAGACACCACGCTATCATTCGCTCGAAATAACGGATCCCGCCAAGGTAAGCTTTAATATTTATATTGTTTTTTAGATTCTGCTTAACTTATTTGAAATTCTTTGTAGGTTTTCATACAACTGCGTCGACCCTCGGATGGCGTTACCAGTGAGGCGCTGCCCTTCGAATATGTGCCATTGGATTCAGGTAGGCATACGTTCTGGAATCTTCATCGGCATCTCAAGCGGAAGCCGGATGAAGATATCTTTCAGCAAATTCTATCACTCGATACGGTTGCCGCCAAACGCGAAACACCCACAATTGAGGTGATTGATCTCAATACACCAGTTTTGGAGCAACCGGAGCAACCATTGGTCAATTTGGTAGCCATGGATGTCACAGATCAGGCGCCACAGGATATGGAGGAGGCGAATGCTGTTGCCGAAGCTGAAGCTGAAGCACAGCGTCGCACCGAACTAGAAATTGATACAATTATTGGTGAGAAGGTACGCGAATTGGAGCAGCTGCAATTGGAGGAGCAGCTGCAGTTGGAGCAACAGCAGCAGTTGAAGGAGCAGCTGCAGTTGGAGCAACAGCAGCAGTTGAAGGAACAGCTGCAATTGGAGCAACAGCAACAGTTGGAGCAACAACAACAGTTGGAGCAACAACAACAGTTGCAGCAACAACAACAGTTGGAGCAACAGCAACAGTTGGAGCAACAACAACAGTTGGAGCAACAACAGCTGCTGGCAGCGCAGCCAGAACCAGAGCCAGAGTTAATAACAACCAATGCTAAAATTAATGAATGGATGGAGTCCAATGAGCTGCAACAGCAGCCACATGAGCCCAGTCCAGCTCCAGGTGATGGAGAGATTGGTAGCGAAGACAGCGATGCCACAGCAGCAACTGATGAGACTCAAGTGGCTGCCACCGATGAAGACAAGACGCTGAATGATCTGCTGGAGCAGGTGGCCGAATTGGATGAGATCTATACGGACTTTGTGGTGCAGCGTGATACCTACAACAATACGCTGCAGAATGAGCTGCAGAGCATGGAACGACCACCCATGCAGGTGGAGGATAGCTTCGATGATGCAGCCACCTATACAAGTCTGCAGATAGCATTCAGGAATCCTGTGCTTATACCCATGGATGATATAATGCCACCAACGCCACCCATGTCCCAATGTGCACCTGAAGATGCGCAGCATTATGATGCCGTTGAGGTGAACTCACAGCAGCATCAGCTGCAATTGCAACAGCAACATCAGCAGCAACAGCAACGGCTGCAACAACATCAGCTATTGCAACAGCAGCAGCAACAACAGCAACAGCAGAAGCATCAGCAGGAGCTGCAACAAAAACATCAGCATCAGCTACGCGAGCAGCAGCTGGAGCAGGAGCAGGAACAGCTCATACTGGAGGCAGCCGTATTGCTAGCCGCGGATGAGGAGAAATTGCCACCGCTGCCGCCCAAGCGTTTGCGCAAACAGGATAGCAATGCGGAGAATCGTTCCATTGAAGCGAATAGTGGCGATGTGGAGCCACCGGCAGTGCGTGAGAAGGCACGTCTGCCGGCGCCCATAATTCATCCAAGAATGTCCGATTTGACGACGGCGCCAACAAAGCGCTTGCCGGAGCCACCAGAGACCAAGAGCAAGAGCAAGCCCGTAAAGCCCGCAAAGAATCCCAATTTTAATACGCTGCCAAGGCAAAAGAAGCCCGGCTTTCTATCCAAGCTCTTCTCGCGTCGCAAGAGCAAACCAGAGCTAATGGCTCAAAGCACCGAGAACTGTTCGCGTGTCGAGTCCAAGGCCAACAGTGCCATGGCTAGCCGTGAGCCCAGCTTGGATCAGCTCAATAAGCGTGATCCCATGCGCGCATCACAACGCTCCACCAAATCCCAGACACAGATACAGATCCCGATCAAGTCCGGCAATACGAGTCCTTTAAAATCAGGTAGCGCTGTTGCTGCAGCAGCGTCCCGCAAGTCATCAAAGCTGGGCAAACCCTGTGGACGCAGTGTGAGCAGCGTGTCGGGCAAACGACCCTCGTATCTAAATGCAGATGTGGTGCATATACCGCTCAAAGGTGACAGCTCTAGCAGCCTGCAGCAGTCGCCAAATGAGGCATACTCAAATGCCAGCACTATAACCGTGGGCGGCCAGTTGGACAGACGCACTGCATCCGCCTTGCAGCTGGCCGAGATACCCATTAGCGAGGGTGGCATGGAGCTGGTGGCCATTGCCGATCGCCAGAGTTTACATAATTTGGTCAGCTCAATTGAGGCACACTTCAATGTGCAAATGGATCCCAATTTGGATCTAACCGAGGTCGAGCATTTTGCGCTCTATACAAGTGTGCCGCCCCGGGCGACGGTCAGCGAATTTGATGAGACGTCCGCCTACTACGCACATGTCGATGCTGGCGAGATTCTAACGCCGGATCAGGTGGCCAAACGCTTGGCGGCGGCAAATGGCAACGGCAATGGCAACAGCAGCATTTGCAACTGAAATGCAGCAGCAGCAACTGCAATTGTCTGTGTGATGGTTTTAGAGGGCGCCCAAATGTGGGGCGCCATTAATTGAAAATTGTTTTTTTTTTTATAGCCCTACGAACAATCAACGACGATAACAATTTGTATGTGGTTAGCAGATATGGTTTAAATCCATATATACTTACAGAAATTGTACACTTGGCAGTGGGCGCTAAGCCAATGGGTTAAGCGCTCCAATTTGTATTTGTATTTGTTTTTAGAATTGTTAAGCCGCAAGCGTATACCCTACAATATGGGTATACCAATTTGTAAGCGGTAAACTAACCATTGAAACTTGTTTGTTTGCAGCATTTTTGCCCAAGGTGAATCGCTGTTAGATTTGTTTTGGGGGCGCCAATCACAAAAAATGTGCGCCCTACCCGATTTGTATTTAATAGCTCTGTCTAAGTACTTAATCTAAGGTTTTTAGCAAGTTAAAACCAAGTCCATACTTGTCCCCAAAACTTGGCAATTTAAATATCAACATTTTGTCCCATACTCTTTTTTATAGATCCAGCACATTTGAGACGAAAACGTCAAAAGACTGGCGGTGATCCCATACACTTGTTGCTACAGCAACAACAGAAACAACAGCATCAGAATGATCATCAGGATGGTCGTAAGTTTTCCATATTTTCACTTAAACTTGGTATTGGATTGTGGGTCTGTCTTTATATAATTGGTGTTGGTTTTGTCAATATTGTGCTCTCTTGTGACCAGTTTGTTTGACAATTGTCTCGACAGCAGCTTGTAGGTTGTTTTTTAGAATGTATTTTTGGTGTTGGATCTATTGACTGCAATGGCCAAAGTTGCCGCAATGCAGTTTTGTTTTTGGAAATGTGTGTAAAACACTGCTTTGATTTTCGGCAGTTGTTTTTGTCCTATTAAAGACACATCAATTAGTCAAATAGAAAATCAAAACTTATCCTACCTATAAAAAGTATACTCGTACCAAAAACCTATATTTTTTTTTTTCGTATACCCAAGACTTGACAAGTTCTATGATGTATTAACCGTATAGACTATTAGAAAATATTAAAATTATGGCAACAGTCTAAACAAAATTATAATGAAACAATGCACAACATTAAAACAATTATGCAAACAAAAAAAAAAACAAAACAAATTCAAAATATAAGCAAATAAAATACTTAGTAGAAATATTTACATAGAAATACAATTGTTAAAAGTTTTCGAAGAAAAATATTAAAAAAAAAAAACACATTGTCGCTTTGCTAATCGAGTATAAAATACGAAAACAATTTGATATTTTTATACAAAATATAAATTACCAAAAATTAAACGTAATGTTTCAAACTATTTTATAAAATATGTAGAATTAATAAAGAAAAACAAAGAAAAGCCAACTAGTTTTAATACATAAAAAAAGAAATAAAAGAAAAAAAATGTAAGTTCTTTAAGCACGAAAATTTTGCATGAGTTTCTTAAACTTTTAACATAATTTTATAATTTTTTTGTTAACTTTTTGTTCTGCTAAAATAATGTTTTTTTAATAATGCTTAGGCTTTTTATGTTTGCAAATTTATAATATTTTTTTTTTTGGTTTTGGTATATAGTTTTGTTTTATTTTATATTTATGTTTTATGCTCGTTTTAACTGTTTGGCTTTATAATTTGTTGCTATATTTATTATTTGCTTTATTTTTGCTAACATATTTCTGCGCTCTGCTTAGGACAAAACAACATGAACTGTTGGAATGCACAAAATATACCGCCGATTAAAACCGAACCAAGAGGTAAGCTACTTACTAACTACTTTAATTCTAAATAATGATTTTAAACAATTCTTTTGAATTATCTGCAGATACCTCACCGCAGCCATTTGGATTGTATCGTGCACCGCCCGAGCTGACGCCCTCGCCGCAGCCATTGTCGCCGTCGAGCAACTACAATACGAATAGCACACCCTCGCCCTATAATCTGGCAGCAGCAGGTGCTGCAGCGCCCAGCAATGGTCAGCAGCAGCAGCAGTTAATGTCGCCCAATCATCACCAGCAGCAGCAGCAACATCAGCAGCAGCAACAGCAACAACAGCAGCAGCAGCAACAGCAGCAGCAGCAGCAACAACAACAACAGCAGCAATATGCTGCTGGAGTTGCTGGCAACCTGGATCTTAGCAACAACTACAATCTGTTTACACAACAATTGCTGGTACAGCATCAACAGCAACAGCAGCAGCAACAGCAACAGCAGCATCAACAGCAGCAGCAGCACCAGCAGCAACATCAGCTGCAGTATAATTCCATTCCAAATCCGTTTATCACTGCGGGCAATGCTGCGCATTGGGATAGCAAATTCCCAGCGGCAGCTGTTGCTGCTGCTGCTGTTTCGACAGCGCCTGCTGTTAGCAACAGCAACAATCTAAGCAATCTCAACAATCCATTACCCATGCACAATCTGCTGACTTCAGGCGCAGGCGCTGCCAGCAATCTGCAATGGAATCTAACCACAAATCATTTGGTAAATAAATAACTTTATGCTTCATTTTATACAAAACTTAATGTATACAAATTGTGTAGCAAAATCAGCATACCCTGCAACAACATCAGCAACAACAACAACAGCAGCAGCAACAGTTGCAGCAACTTGGTACGCCCATGCATCAGCAGTACGACAATAATGTCGCTGTCAACAATAACAATAACAACAACAATACCAACAACGACAATAGCAACAATACCAACAACAACAACAACAACAATGAAAACGGTCCAACGATCAGCAATCTGCTCAGCTTCGACAGCGAACAGCTGGTACGCATCAACTCGGAGGATCAGCAAATGTTGCGCCTCAATTCAGAAGAACTGCAAATATCAAATCTATCAATATCTACGTAATACCTTATACAAAATCAGTTGTTAGTCTTAAATTCGTGTGTTTTATACAAAATGTAAAATGTGTTTTTTTATTAGCATAATGTTTTTTAAATATGAATAAATTAATCGCTTTAGAAGTTATATTTTATTTGTGAAATTGCGCTTATGAAAAACAAGTAAGAATGCTCGAGTCGAGTGTGCCCGACTACGAGACTC
Source organism: Hirtodrosophila cameraria (assembly GCA_949708635.1). Lineage (NCBI taxonomy): Eukaryota > Metazoa > Arthropoda > Insecta > Diptera > Drosophilidae > Hirtodrosophila > Hirtodrosophila cameraria. Next base: position 72,879,651 of record OX453090.1, on the reverse strand, counting down.
CCTGCTCCCAACTTGCATTCAAGCAGTTCAGCGGCAACACAAGCAAGCAGTGCACTTAACTTGTCCAGTGCATGTCAAACTGTTGATTTGCCTGCTGAGACGGGAGTAATAGCTTCTTCCATAACTTTGCTGCTATTCATTCGATCGTAATGAAATTTGCGCAGCTGATCCACATTAATAAAACATATATGTGTACCAAAAATCAAAGCTTTATCTTTAAAATTGTGGCTGTTTTTTCGAATTACGGGGGGTGTGGGGGGGTGCATCCGAAATTTGAAATAAACTTGATCTGCGTACGGTATACAGGAACCAACATACCAAGTTTGGTGTCTCTAGCTCTTATAGTCTCTGAGATCGGTGTGTTCATACGGACAGACGGACATGACTAGCTTGTCTCGGCTGTTGATGCTGATGATGATCAAGAATATATATACTTTATATAGTCGGAAGTGCCTCCTTCTGCCTGTTACATACATTTGCAGTCCTTTTTTCCCCATTTTTAATGGGAACAGGGAGTAAAAAGCTGACCGTATTCATAGGGTATTTGGAATTGTGGAGTTTTTTTTTCTCTAATATTCTGTATAAATCAAACTTTTACTTGCAATCTTTAGATTTAACATACATATATATTTTTTTGGAGCCCAATTTTGAAATTGAAAGAAAAACTGCAACTAACAAAGAACATTAAACAAAGAACATCATAAAGATATAACACAACTAACAAAATAACTACTTCAAATTTAAAAACAAAGATACATATTTCTATTTTTTGATTTCCTGGATGTCTTTTTTATCCATATCGGAACCATTGTTCGCATTCGAATCGGTAGAGCCATGGAAGAGTCCTCGCAATTTCTTAACAGCAGCCGGTATAGAAGAGATGGGCAAAGCAGGCGGCGGTGTGCCGGGCAGCATGCAATAGGCGAAGAAGTGCATCAGGCGACATGTGGCGTTCTGATAGACCTGACGCTGGGCAAAGCACTGCCGGATGCGTTGACCCACCGTGGCAGCCAAACAGTTTTGCAGCGTCGTTATTTGTTCCTTCTTCTGTTTATTATCTAGCTCAAGCTGATCGACTTGTTTCATCAATTGGCTGAGCATGGAAGAAAAAGAGATATTCAGATTTAGCTTGTTATATCTTTTATGCATATTACCTGATTTTCTCCTCGGCTTCACACTTCTGCTCCAACATGTCAAAGTCAGACTGGCTCAGATCGTGCGCAATGTTCTCAATATTCAGAAGCAGCTCTTTCACATATTCCTGCTTCTTTGCTAGTTCCGCTTTAAGCGCATTCAGCTCTACAGTCAACTCCTCAATATCAAACTTAGCAGTCTGACATTCGACTTGCACACGTGTTAGCTGCTCTAGTTGCTCATGTTGCTGGACATTGGTTTGAAATAATTCCTTGTTTAAATTTTTCAGCAACTTCCGCAGGTTTTCAACATCCTGCCGATGGGTAAAGTTGTCCAGCCGCAAATGATCATTCTGTAACTTCGACTCCTCCAGCCGGGCATTAAGCTCATCATTGACTAATTTGGTCCTGGAACTCTCCATACCCAATTGCTTTAACTGATCATTCAAAGTATCGGCGCGACGTTTCTCATTCAAGAATAAGGTGTTGTACAAATGCAGCTGATTGCGATTCTTTACAAACTGCATACAAAAAAGTGGGGATACTTAAGTCGAAAAGATATGCATTATTATACCCTTGCAGAGGGTATTCTAATATTGTCACGAAATGTGTAACGCATTGAAGATGACGTCTCAGAAAAAAACTGGTTGTATATTTGTGACCAGCATCAACAGCCGCGTCATGTCCGTCTGTCTGTCCGTCTGTTTATATGCGTTTTTCAGGACTTTCCTTTTTCTTTATCTCTGCTGTTAAATTCATAAATATTGAAGTGCATTTTGAAATTCACGAATTGAAGAAAGTAGTACCAGTTGACAATACAACAATTAGGGCTAAAATGGCTATTGAAGGAATAAAAATAAGATATGCAATGCAAATGAGAAGATAATGTTGCTTTAGTCACCTAGGACAAAGATGAAAAAATAAAATGTCCAGCAACAAAGAATAAATAAAAATCAAATAAGATGTTGCCTAGAATGATTTTAGTTGAGTAATACCACCAAGTGTTAACTAAAACTGTTTGAGAATTGTAAGTGACAATCTAAAAAAATTGTAACTCTTGTAATTTTGATTATTTTAGATTGGCTTTGATGCTAACAATTTTGTTATGAGTTTTCTTTAGCTTTGTCCAGCAGTGGAGACATGTCCTAAGAAGAATTTGTTTATCTTTTGAATTTGTTATATTATAGTTTTGTCACGAAATGTGTAAAGCATTGAAGAAGACTTCTCAGAAAAAACGGGTTGTATATTCGTGATCAGCATTAACAGCCGAGTCATGTCCGTCTGTCCGTCTGTTTATATGCGTTTTTCAGGACTTTGTTCTAGAGCTATCTTGATAAAACTTGGCAAAGATGCTTTTTCTTTCTGCAGGTAGTTCCTATGCTTGAATCGGACAGGTCGGATGACTATATCTTATAGCTGCCATAGAAACTCACTAAATCTTTGTTTAAGGACAGTTTATACATGATAAAATTTCATCGAAATCTGGCTTCTATATCATATGATTATTATTTAAGATTATGCAACCAAATTCACTTGTCCTAAGTTTAAGTATGTTCTATATGTTCTGACCAAATTTGATCAAAATCGGACGACTATGTCTGCCACAGGAACAAACTGTTACTAATCACGTTTTCTTTGCTGCAAGGGTTTGGTGTGCTGAAGAAAACATTTCTTTCTTATTTTGTACTTACTTTGCGATTGAATTCCTCCATATTCTTTTTCAGATTGCGCACCTCATCACGCCGTTGGCGATAGGCGCTTAATATGACAGTATTGAAGACGCGTAGACCGGCCATGAGCATATCCTGATTTCCATTGACCACAAAGCGCACGTTGCCCTCTGACGAATGGTACACCTGCGATGCACCCTCCAGCAGCATTTCTCTGAAGCTATCATCCTTGATTATCAGCTGTTGCCCCTGCTGTGCTGTCGGCACTAGCGCATTAGATTTGGGCACATGTGAAATAAGCTGATAGTTGCCAATGCGGCGTGCTTCCTTTAAGTCCATTTGGGAGCGAGATTTGCGTGCTTGAAAGTTGACCAGGGCCGACGACTGCTGGCGCTTTAGGGACAAGTATGTAGGCAGTGCAGATTTCAAAGCAGTCGATGATGCAGGCGACGATGCAGCAGATAGAGGAGCACGCAGAGCACGCGGTGCACCAGGCGGAGTAGCAGCCAGTGAAGCGCACAAATGAGCAGGCGGAGAGACAGGTAGTGGCTCCTTGGGCTGCACAGGCCTGCCTTTAAGAGACAGGCTGGCAGTTAGTGAATTGTCCGAGGACGATGGTGTCAGCAACATCGCAGTATTTATTATATTAGCCTTGTTATTCATGCTGTAAAGTAATCCAAACTTTCCAAGATGGCTCCCACATTAAACTGATCTTAACTCACCCTGCAAACGATTTCTGTTGGCGATAAGAGCATCGCCTCTTCAGCAAGGGAACCGCCTTGGTATAGGGTGTACGTGGCACATTCTTCTTGGAACCCGACGAATAACTGTACTGATTGGAGCTAGACTCACTTTTGCGTATGCGAGGACGTTTCGAAAACATTTCACTTTTATTTATTTTTGGTTAAACACAAAAAGATAAATAACAAAAAAATTCAATTTTTATTAACTTGTATTTTTGTATTTTTTATTTTTTATTTTGTAACTCCAATGCGTTCAGACTGCTCAGAAGTAAAAAAGTAACTAAGCTAGTGTTATATTCAAATAGTCAAAGTAAGCAAATCAATGTCAATGCCTACTAAGACTTCAGATTTATGTTTTTATATATATCAAAAAATGTTTATTATTCTATAATACATAAATTTAGTTGCATTTATATGAATATTTTGTAAAATTTTAGTTTTAAGAAGGAATTAAATAAACAATGTCATATAGACATCGCAACCTTTACTCAACTTGACCTTCTATTTACGAATATCTAGCAACTGCAATTAGTTTCGTCTGCATTCCTTTGCTTCTTATCATTATGCTGGTATCAGCTTATACATCCTCACTTAGCCACACACCCCCAAAAGTAATTCAATTTCACACAGCATCCGTTCATTGATTGTGGGTCATTTGCCAATTGCGGTTAGAAAGGTTCAAGTAGAGCCATCAACCTTTTTTATACCCTTTCAAAGAGTATTCTAATTTGGCTACGTCTTTTGAGACACATAAGTTTGTTTTATTAATAATAATCATGATTTATTTCCCAAGAAAAAGGCGGAATCACAACTTGAGCAAAAATGTAAAATTTTTTGATTTGATGAATAGAATTAGATGATCCTTAAATATTAATGTTTTTATATTTCTTGCGGTCTCAAAGTTACTATAAGTTAATGATTTCCTTTTTAAAACAAGTAAGAATACTCTAGTCAAGTGTGCCCGACTAAGAGACTCCCTGCTCTCAACTTGCACTTCAAGCAGTTCAGCGACAACACAAGCAAGCAGCGCACTTAACTTGTCCAGTGCATGTCAAACTGTTGTTGCTGCCAGCTGGGACGGGGGTAATAGCTTCTTCCATAACTTTGGTGCTATTTATTCGATCGTAATGAAATTTGCGCAGCTGATCAACATTAATAAAACATATATGTGTACCAAAAATCAAAGCTTTATATTTAAAATTGTGGCTTTGGGAGTTATTTTCGATTTGCGGGGGTGAAGGGGTGCATCCGAAATCTGCGTATGGTATACAGGAACCTGCATGACAAGTTTGGGATCTCTAGCTCTTATAGTCTCCGAGATCTGTGTGTTCATACGGACAGACGCACAGACAGACGGACATGGCTAGTTCGTCTCGGCTGATGATGCTGATCAAGAATATATATACTTCTGCCTATTACACACATTTGCAGTACTTTCTAACTCCCTTTTTCCCATCTTTAATGGGAACAGGGAGTACAAAGCCAAATAATCCTTATTTGCCGTCCCAAGATTATATTGCTAGGTTCGTCTTTGAATATGACTTTGAAATTTGAAACAGATATGGTTTTCTATTGACAACATTAATATGTATTTCAGAATCAGTTAAAGTGTATTAGCAAAACAACATTATCTGTTAGCTTATTGCTTGAGAATTTAGTTTTTCTATAAGACTATCAAAAATCGAATTTGTCTAACATCGCAATCCTCTGTTGAACAGAGGAGGAGTACACGTATCCTGTCTGAAGAGCATTTAAATTGTCACATTCTGAAAGTTGCCAATATTTCTTCTTCTCCTGCTCTTTCGTCTACTTTTACACAACATTGGGCGCCAAATGTGGAAGGCCAACGGAATTCGGTTGGCTTGGCCATTCAAAAACGTATTTAACCCCAAAAAAGAAAGCTTTTCAATTATTTCACCACGGCAACAGAAATTTGCGTTTGCGCACTTTGAAAAGCTTTCGTGGTATGAAAAGTTTTGAAATTGGTTGGCAAAAAAACTGTTTTGGGCTTCTTTGTGTTGGCCAAAAGAAAAGGCGTCCGTTGGCGGTTTCATTAACGTCGCGACGCTGCTGGTAAACGGTTCATTGGTCGCAAGTATCCTGAATATCGACAGGTGTGACAGATATCAACGTAACGAATTTCAAATTCAAAACAATGCATTTGAAAATTTAGTTAAAACACTTGCGAAAAAAACACTCATAAAAAATATCGAAACGTGCATTAATTGTTTTTGTTTTTGAGTGTGTGTGCGTGTGCGTGTGTGTGTGTGTGTGCTGTGTGGCTATTACGAAAATCGAAACGAACATACTTATTTGAAATAAAATAAACATACCTATAATAAATATTGAACACCGCTAGAAATTCTTTTGGGTAAGTTTCTGAAAATCAGCACAGCTATAAATAATGTCTTGTGTCTTGAGATTTGTGATTTGTATGCTAATGCCGCTGTGTATTACAAAATATACTCCTTGTCCCTCCTACTAACCATTACTTCAATACTATAAACAAAATATTCAATACAAAATATACATATTGTTTATAAATAATTGGCCATTAAGATTTTTAAATTGTACCTGTTCGAAACTTACGTGTATGAATGAAATGGGTTTTTCCAGAGATCGCAATATTAAAATTCAATTCTAACTTGGCTTACTCATGTGTTCCCCATCATAGTCCCAGATTATCATAATTTAGTCTACAGTCTTGCGTCTTGGGAAAAAGTAATTAATCTGGGAGTCGTCATCTCCGAATTCGCATAGTCTGATTAAATTATACGTCATCCATGACCAGTTTTGTCGCTGAAGTATTTAAAATTTATTATTTTATATAATATAGGCGCAAGCCAACAGTTCTCAGAAACTTTGATTGCGGCTAAACAAGAAAACAATGTAATTCTTTGAACTAATACGAAACAGCTCAAAAATGTGCTAATCGCATACCTAGTGACTTGATTTAAAGGTATTCAGTACTTTTCAATTGAATCGAGCCATAAATAATGAATAAGACTAAAATAAAATATGACTTTGTTAGATATAATCATGTGCTTGGAATTTAGATATAGACAGCTATACTTGGTACATATTATAGATATCAGATTCTAATCTGATATGTAGCACTTTTTAACTGCAGTAAAAGCTAGATATCTGAATCTTTAAACCAAGTTTTATCTTAAGTCGAAAGTGAGCAGTCAGAAACTATTTTGAAAAATTCTGTCGAGAAATGTGAAAGATTCGGGAAATTATCGTCCGAGCAAGCTCAAACTAAATTTCAAAGATCTATATCTTAAATCATTCGACACGTATTTCACCGATTCGGAAAAATTCAACCCCCTGAGCGGAAAATGTGGCGGAGAAGTTCTTATCTCACTTTCAAAACTCTTGACAGAAAAAAATTCGACAGTTTTGTAAAATTCCAGCCTTAAGTTGTTCCCATTAAAAATGGGAAAAAGGGAGTTATAAAGTACTGCAAATGTGTGTAACAGACAGAAGGAGACATTTCCGACTATATAAACTATATATATTCTTGATCAGGAGCAACAGCCGAGACGAACTAGCCATGTCCGTCTGTCTGTCTGTCTGTCCGTATGAACACACAGATCTCGGAGACCTTAAGAGCTAGAGACACCAAACTTGGCATGCAGATTCCTGTATACCATACGCAGATTTCGGATGCACCCCTTCACCCCCGCAAATCGAAAATAACTCCCAAAGCCACAATTTTAAATATAAAGCTTTGATTTTTGGTACACATATATGTTTTATTAATGTTGATCAGCTGCGCAAATTTCATTACGATCGAATAAATAGCACCAAAGTTATGGAAGAAGCTATTACACCCGTCCCAGCAGGCAGAAACAATAGTTTGACATGCACTGGACAAGTAAAGTGCGCTGCTTGCTTGTGTTGCCGCTGAACTGCTTGAATGCAAGTTGGGAGCAGGGAGTCTCGTAGTCGGGCACACTCGACTAGAGCATTCTTACTTAATTTTCCTATAAATTGAATAAATTACTTAATGACAATTCTAGATTAAGTTATGTTCTATTTGTTTGTTGGCATGTTCAAATGTCTGGAAAAATACTTAGTTTTTCTTATGTTTTTAAATTTTTGTATATGCACAAAGTAAGTTTGTCGGAAACTTGTTAATTCTATGAAATATTAAAGTTTAACAAATATTTTGCACATTTTTATGCCAACAAAGATTAAAGCTTCAGCTAGAAATACTTATGCAAATGTAAATATATGCAATTGTAATGGAAATATTTTAAAATTGTATTGCTACATACATATATATAATTACTTGGATAGGAAAACAATTCTGAAATCAATAAAATTGACAATACACAAGCATATTAAATGAAATGCAATCGCAAACGTCAAGCTAATATTGCAACTTAGTATATAGTACTTTTATGTACAAAGTCAATATCCAGTTCTCCAGTTCTCCAGTTGCTTGGGCAACACGCCCACACGTTTCCAGGGGCAACTTGTGCAGTTAGCGATGGCACTCACAAATCGCTGTCGCATTAATTAATTAACAGTTGAGCTAAACACGAATACAGGCGAGTGAGTATATGTGAGTATATTCGAATGCATACGAGTTGATTCGTTGTTGTCATTGCGGTTGCCATTGTTGTTGTTGTTATTGTTGGCGATTTGCTATTTCAACAAATATAAAAGTTTACTTTTAAGACGGTTAATGTGTGTTTGTCAGGCAGTCTGTCTGTCTGTCTGTCTGTCTGTCTGTCTGGTTATCGTTGTCTTTCTAACAAAGTCACAGCATGAAATTGTGAAATTGTATATTGAATACTACAATGCTATATATACATCGATCCAGTTCCAGACAACCTTGATACGCCAAGCGCATTGCTGCTGCTGCTGCTGCTGCTGCATGCGGAACTCTCTGTTTCAGTTGCCTCAAGTTGCAAAGTGGCAAGCTGTGATGTAACCGTTGTCAGTTAATAATACCAACAACAAAAACCTATACATGAAAGAAAATAAGTGACTGGCACTGGAAAGTTATGTGGCATACGCAACTGGAAAAGCAGCTCAACACGATCGAGCATCGCTAGTTTCCGCATGGGCGAGCGCATTCGCTCAATTTGCTATTTTGTATCTGTATCTGTGAGATACAAGTAACGCAATTGCGTCTGCTGGATGATTCATACACGATTCGGGGAATCCGAAACGGAATCCAATCAAGTGCTGCAAACATAAGCAACATCCACAAGCCGACAGGTTTTTTTTTTTTTTTTTTTTTCTGTGATTTCGAGCGGCATTTGTATGCTTAGCAGAAAAGTTTGTCTTTTTAAGCCTCACTTGATTTTTGTTGCTGTTAAGCAACTTTTTTTTTTGTAGCTGAAGAGTATCTTAAGGGGTTGCTTGCTTTGCTAATGTCTTTTAAATGCTGTAAACGTGCTATATCTAAAATGAATTATATTTATTTTTAAATATTTATTAACATAATAAATGCTTAAATTGATTAATGTTGATTGTGCTGCATATAAGTTTCCCATGGGAGCAATAAGTCATATCAAAACAAACTGCTCTACATTGTTTTTTTTTATATCTTTATTATATTTACTTTGTGCATTTGTTTCAGTTTTTGAATATGAGAAACTATAGAAACTAGTTTAAGTTTGACTTGAGCGATTACAGAGCATCATTTAGTCGTTTTTTTAACAATTTACTTTTAATCCCGTCAGCTGGCCAATATTTGAGTTCATTTTCATTTGTAATTTGCTCATCTTGTTTTTTTTCTTCTGTTTTTTGTTTTTTCGTTATCGATACGCTCTTCGAACCTCAGTCTCTACGATGTTGTGTGAGTGTCTTGAATTTTAATGTCATGCGAGCAGCGAGCGTGTCTTTGTCTTTTGAGGGCGTCGTCGGCGGCGACCTTTTGCTTGACTCTTTCATTGTGTGGATTGGCCATAAACAGCGGCCTTTGCATCGCTTTAAAAGCCAAAGACAACAATAACAATAACAAAAAAGAAATAACAACAACAACAACAACAAGTGGTTGCCCAACTAGTCGCTCAATTGCTACCACTTTTTACTCGGCCTGCTCTCGTCTCACATAGCACGTCTCACGTCTCATATGAGCTCCCCATTGGAGCTCTGGCTTTGTTTGTGGCTCTTAAGCGTGTGACCTTGGGATGGCACATGTGCCAGAATTGCAGCTATGCGTTGGGATCTTTTATATTGATATTATTTGCTGTTGCTGTTCATGTTGATGTTGCTGCTCTTATACACTTGCATAGGGTATTACAAATTTGTCACAATATTTGCAACGTTTTGAAACAGAATAGGACAATGAACTGATTCAATATGGCAAGCAGTTCTGTTTGCATTTCTGGTCAAAACATTCAGAATTACTAGTTGCTATGAATTCCGAATATCGATGATGAACAAATCAAAGAAAAAGCATCTTGTTGGGAGTAAATAAAGTGTATAATTTATACTTGATCTACCTATAAAAATAATTCAAACTAGCTCTTGATGCCAAAGACAAATGTGATGAAAACAGAGCTGACGAAAAAATTGATAAGATTTTTAAAATAATGCAAAATAAGATAACTTTCAAGCTGTTTGCTTCATCAGCTCTATATGGACTTAATATTTTGCGATAATTTTGAGAAAAATGAAATTAGAAATTAAATGAAAATGAAATGAAAATAAGATAACCTTCTAGACAGCGGTTCCTAGCTGGGTTCGTTCCGTTTCGCTTCATTGGATAAATATGGGCGAAGTGACTTTTTAAATTTCTTCAGAGAATTCTGTGCAAAACGCTCATTTTGAAAATGTATTTGAAATAAGATGTTAAAATAATGCAAAATAAAAGCTAGCTGTGTTCTTCTTCAGATCAAAATGGAACTTTTAATTTCTGGGAAATATCTTCAGTTTTTAATTTAAATGAAAATAAGAAAATTAAATAAAACAAAAATAAGACAATTTTTAAGCTAGCGTTAGCATCCAACTCGCGTGACACACAAAATAAAACTGACTAATTTAGTTTCGGAAAGCAAACATAAGTTATATTTGAAAAGGCTACTATGATTGAATAGAAGTAAAGGCTACTATGATTGAATAGAAGTAAAGGCTACTATGATTGAATAGAAATAAAGACTACTATGATTGAATACAAAAATTGTACTTAACTAGTAAACAATTCATTATAGTAGCTGTTGTAGATCGGTAGATTATTCGTATTAAAAAGTTGTGATTTTGAAGCAGTGGGATGAAAAGTATTCAAACTTTTGCTACTAGTATGTCTTTGTCGAAATCTTCCAGATCTGATTGCTAAATCATATAGCTGCTGTAGAAAAACAACAAACAAAATATTGTAGTTAGGATCATTTTTTTCTATTGCTCATTGAACATACATTTTTGCAAGAGTATTTCATCTTCAGCAATCGAAATACAATAAAAATTGTTCTTGTTGTTGCTGATTTTGCTTTATTGTGGGTTTTTGGTTTGCCCATTTGGCGATAAGATACAAACAGGTTTCGATTGCTCTGACGTCGCCGTATTGGTTTGTTTTGTTTGTGTTTGAAGCGATTGTATGGCTATATATGCTGACGTCACAAATTGAATCAATTCATGAATACACGTCAGACTGCACGCGCCTGTGTCATTATTTGATACAGAATGAATGCAAAAGTTAATGGTTTCCATATCTTCTATATTCATCTGAGCGATCGAAATTGATTTGTGGCAATTTGTGGAACGATTTGGGCTTTTGTTTTTGTGTAATTTGTACAAACATTTCGTCTGGCATGCATTTGGCAAGCAGCGAAAAATGCATTTGTTGCCCACGCTGCGAATACTTGATGTTGTTTAAACATTGCATTTAGTTACAACACATAAACAGTAGCAAATAAATAATATGCATACATATATATATAGAAATGTTGTCTACACGTACATCTACATATGTATGCATGCAAAATTTCTGCACCATTTGCAATATGAACAATAACAATTTGCTGCTGCTGCTGCTGTGCGAATGTTGTTGTATTTGTTGTATTTGTTGTTTTGTTGTTTGTTTAAATGACTTAAAATCACCGATGATGGAACGGCAGCCAAAAATTGAGTCAATAACTGCTCAGACTTATGACCTTAAATGTTTTTGTCTACTTCTGGGCAGCTACATATGTATGTATGCATGTAAATATATATACATACATATATGTACATATATAAACATACACATATGGAATTCAATATTTGGAATTTTTGTGTTTAAATTAGCGTCAGTTTATAGATTTTATAATTTGCGTTTGCCGATGGTCAGCGACAAGTTAGTTTAACGCACGAATTTTCTGGGAAATTTACCATAATAAAGGTGTCAATAGGATATCGATTTTTGTGAGTTTCGTTTACTTTGTAGACCTTGCTCTTTTTACAGCTATAAAGAAATGTATAACTTAAAACAGCACCGATACAAATATCTATTTTTAAACAGCTTTAAGCAGTCATTGATGTCTTTATGCCTCATCAATTTTCAATAGCCAAGTATGGCAAATTTTAAATATAAACAGAAAAGGAAATTAGGTCTGCATTGTTTGGAAAAACAAGATCAAAAGCCTTTTAATAATATCAGCTTACTTCAAGCGAAATAATTTCTTAGTCAACAACTCTTGGGGGTTGATAGAAGATAAGACGAGATTTTGCTTATAACTCCCTGTTCCCATTAAAAATGGGAAAAAGGGAGTTATAAAGTACTGCAAATGTGTGTAACAGGCAGAAGGAGGCATTTCCGACTATATAAACCATATATTCTTGATCAGGATCAACAGTCGAGACGAACTAGCCATGTCTGTCTGTCTGTCCGTCTGTCCGTCTGTTCGAATGAACACACAGATCTCAGAGACTTTAAGAGCTAGAGACACCAAACTTGACATGCAGGTTCCTGTATACCATACGCATATGTTTAATCAATGTCTTTCGGATGCGTAAATTTCATTACGATCGGATAAATAGCACCAAAGTTATGAAAGAATCTATTTCCCCTGTCTCAGCAGACAGAAACAACAGTTTGACATGCACTGGACAATTTAAGTACGCTGCTTGCTTGTGTTGCCGCTGAACTGCTTGAATGCAAGTTGGGAGCAGGGAGTCTCGTAGTCGGGCACACTCGACTAAAGCATTCTTAATTGTTTTTCAATTCAACTAATTGCAATTTTTGGAAGAACGTTTCACGAATTGTTTTATGATTTTAATTAAAGTGAACACTGTTTTTTGGCAGCCTGTTGCTAGGTGCACACAATAAACAAAATTTATACATTCAAAACAGTCTAAACAAATTGTAACAAAACTGTATTTATACCAAATATGTACAACAGCAACATCTGCAGCGTATTATAAAAGACTCAACACCTTGCCACAGCCACTTATAAATCTAAAACAACATTTCAATATTGCGCGTGTTACGTCATAAATCAGCCTAATGAAACAAAAAACAAATGTTAAGTTAAAGAATACATGACTTCATTAATACCCTGTACTCAAATCTAAAGTATTTTATAACAATTGTAGCTCAACAGTGCAAATAAACATATAGAAACTCACACAAAATAGTCTGTTTTATGATATTTTCAGTAGATATTGATACGATTTTAATAGTCGATTAAAGGTTTGAAAATTTTATAAAAAATGTTAAGCTTTCTTGAACCGCATACTTCATTTGTGCACTATACTCTGTACTTGTAGTTATAATGATATCTGAGCTTAAAGTGCTTATACATATGAAGCCGGTTTTTGCCAATACGCTCTTTACTTACATTATGCGTACAGGGTATACAAAAAAAGAACGAACACACGCCACAAATATCAATAAACAAAAAAAAAAGAGAACAAGAGCAACAAAATAGATGGGCAAACAATGTGTGTGAGTGGCAGCAACAACAACAACAACAACAACAACAACAGCAGCAGCAGCAGCAGCTACTAAAAACGAAAACAAAAGTGTGCTGCAAGCCACGAGTGGAATTCAATGGCCGTCGATCGTCAATAGCTTCGTCATGAAGTATACGATATGAAGTATACGAGATGTAGACGAAACGTAGACGCTCGCTCACATCGAGCCGGCTGCCGAAGCCATTTGCCGAAGCCATTTGCCGAAGCCAAGCCGAGTGTGAGTGGTGAGTCTGAATAGGAGTGTCGAGTCGATCTGTTGAGCGTGCACAAAACTCGATGTTCAGTTCAAAACTTAACTTGCTCGGCGACGGAGGTATTTGTTTGTGTATATATATATATATATATATTTTTTTTTGAATTAAATCTGTTGTAGTATCGTCGATCAATATCAACGTATGTGTATATACTTATATATTGTGCAAGTCACACGAGACAAACCGACAGTGTGTATATGTATATGTATATATGTTAATTGTACGCGACACGACAACTTTGAATACAACAACAAGCACATATTATAATGTGTATAAAAACTGCAGTGCAATAATAACAACAACAACAACAACAACAAGCAACACTTAACTTTTAAGTCGCTCAAATCTAACTCAATATACCTATTTTATATTATGCGCATTGTTTTTGTTATTTCGCAAGCATTTCAAGAAGACAACAACAAATTGGCGCGCAGTTTTTGGCCTTTGGTTGTGACTCAGGCCAAACGATAAGCCACGCAATCTGTATAAAATAATAACATAAATATATATTTGGCTTAAAGATAGTAACAATAAACGTGCTAAAGTTTATAATTTATAGTGTAAAATGCAATCAAATTGAAAAGCGTATCTCAGCATTCGAAATAACATTGTCTGGCAGCGCGTTTTAATCAAGTTTTAAACAAATACAATAACAAAGTCAACCGCAGCAGCCAGAACTACATCAACAACAACAACAACAACAACTACAACTACAACCAGTAAAGGTTAGCACTAATAAATTAAATAAACAAATTCAACGAATCTAACGCGCAGTTTATGCCACACGCTCCGCATTCGTCTAAAGTCGGCTTAATTATACTTACTATATATGCATATATATATATATATTTCAACAATTTGTTTGTTGCACTTTATTACATTTGTTTATCAAGAAACTTTGAAATCAACTATTTGCAACTGCGCTTAAAGCAATGCAAATAACTTTCAAAGTGTTTCATTACAATTCTCATGACATGCTACTTAGTTCGCAATTCACTTGAAATTAAATGTCATTTCTTTGAAATTTATTAGACAAGTACAGTAATATGTCAGAATGTAGTCTAAATGCTGAAAACCTGTTTCAGTCACTTGTACATTTTGAAAATATTGCTGCTCTATTTTAAACTTGTACTTGTTTTCTGATAAGGCTGCTTTGATAAGGTTGCAAGTTCAAATCACTGAAAGTCTATCATGATAGAGGAATTGTTTCTTTCGACACATACGATACACTGCAAATCAAATTATTTAAATTAGAAATAATCAGGCCTATTTCGAATTCAGTACGTTTTTAAAAAGTAAAAATGCATGAATTTTGAAGGATTTGCGAATTATTGTTGTGATTTGCGATTGAAATAGTTTCGTTTTCTCATTTTCGAAACCGAGTTCGAACCCGAGTTTTCATAGTAAAAATCATCATCTAGTAGGCATATGCTGAATCGAGAACAGCTACGTTTGCACGTTTTCACTTCACTTTAACAAACCGTTTTTTAATTTAATATTATAAATTTTATTTGAATTTAATCTAATAAATAAATTAACTAATTCTTTTTCTAATATGATAAAGAATTTTAGAAAATTGAGTTTGAGAATTTGTTTTTTGAATTCCATGTGTAATCTGGCAATTACTTTTCAATTCGCAGGCAAAAAAGTAAAACTTTTAAAAACGTAAAGAATTGACGTTTTGAGTACTTCAGAACAGCAAGCAATTCCGTTTCCGCAAATTTCGAACAGATAAGAATTCGGAACAGGCCTTTTAATCATTTTCTGTTAGTTCTTAATGCTAAATCTAGATAGCCTTTTAGTATTACTCAGAAACAGAATGACAAATTTGATTTGTTTTGTTTTTTGCTTTGTTTTTTGTTTTGTTTGCTTTGTTTTTGAGTACTAACAAACGTAGTATATAAATTTCTGAAATGCAATTTCTACGCTTAGAAAAGCAACTGAAATTTGTTTGTAGTTTTTTATACTCTGTTTTTCCAAAATGGAAAAAAAGAGTATATTGGGCTTGTGAAATGTTCGTCCGTCCGTCCTTCCGTATGAACGCAGGTTTTTTCCACAGTTTTGAAGCTAGAGCAACCATTGGTATACATGTTGCTATATACCATAGGCAGGCAAAGTGTTAAGATCGGCCAGATCGGACCACTATAACATATAGCTGCCATAGGAACAATCGGTTGAAAAATAAGTTTTTGGATGAAAAACTTTTTTGGTTTTCAAGATAACTCAACCAAACTCACTTTACCTAAGTTAAAGGACCGTTTATACAGGCTGACCAAATTTTATCAAAATCGGACGACTTTATCTTATAGCTGCCATAGGAACAATCGGTTGAAAAATAAGTTTTTGTATGAAAAACTTTTTTGGTTTTCAAGATAACTCAACCAAACTCACTTTACCTTAGTTTAAAGACAATTTATAAGTATTTAAGTAGTCATTACAAAAATTTAACTTACTAAACGTACAGCAAACAGAGTATATCGCAGTCGGGCTCTCCCAACTACAACGTGCTTACTTGTTTTTTCATAGTATAACAAGTTTGTGTCGCATTTTTTGAGCATTGTTTTCTTTTTATTACGATTGGCATTGTTGTGTATAGTTGCTTGTAATTGTTGCATATCAGATGGAAATAATTGCTTACAATTACCAATTGTACATCTCGTATGAACATATACCGGTTTCATAGATTATTATATACAGTATTTGGCTTATTTATAAGCTTCGTTTAGCCCCTAGAGAGTACCTATATATATATTTTTTTAATTGATTTATTTTTTATGCAGCTAATTTCAATCAAAAGTGTTGCTGTATTGGAAATGGTGGTTTACATTTTGCAGGCAGTTCCTTCTCCACCGATAAGCACAACAATAAGTTCGCAATTACTGATAATATAATATATTACTTACAATAGAAGATTATTATTATTATTATTGTTGAAAATGTTGCGAGGCGTGCGTATGCTCAATTGAATAACAATTCTATAGGGATTTCCGATGTACGATAATTTCAAGATTGAAAAATAAGTGTGGCAAAGTCAGCATAATACAATAAAATAGATTATAGTACTGGTTATAATGTTTAAGTTTGTTGGCTAGATTCACAGATTGGCCAATATATAAGCTGCCGACAAACATACTCAAGGTCTGTTCATTGGCAATATGCAAATATTTAGATAATCAGTTTGTAAATATTTTTACAAGTGAAGAAAAAGTTTATAAAAATTTGCGATGGCATCTGGAACATTTCGGTTTATTTCATTTGCAATCAAAGCAAAAATATACGTTATGCTGGAACTGTGTCTGGTTGTGGCTCTGCGTCTGGCATTGCCAATTGAAAAGAACTAAGGAACAAAATTCAATAAAGTCTTTAAGGCTTTTGGCCATGGCTAATTCACAAATACTTTACTGTATACACAAAAAATAGTTCACGTTCGCGGCTGCCAACGGACAGTCATGGTCAAAGCTACTCGAATATCGATTTATCTAGCTGCCCAGTATACCAGATCTAACTCGTATACCCCACACTCTTGCAGTCCCCTCCCCACCCTCCCATTCCTACCAAGTATTTGCCGTGGGAGCATGAACTTTGCATTGGCAGCAAACGGCACGGAATTGTATTCAGCAATTGACGAAAGCAAACAAACAAACACACAAATTTCACACCTTTCGCACGCACAACATTTGTACATATATGCATATATACAAATATAGTCAGATCGGTGGATATATGTATGTGCACACGTGTTGACTATAGCTTTGCCATTGAAATTGCGCCCAGTGATTGAAATTTAATCAAAACTAACGTACAAAAGTTTCTTCTTTTGGGTAATTAAATGTTGTACAAAAGAACAACAGCTACAAGAAAAATAAACAATTGTAAAAGAAAAGCAGTAAGATCCAGAAACAACATGGGCTATATGCGACTAGGCAATGCTCTGCATAACATTTTCTTTGATATAAGTTTCGAAAAACTCTATTGTGCTTTTCTAAGAGCAGCTTTTGAGGTTCTATTAAAAATGTAAATGATATATAAGAATAAAATATTTTTGTCTTCAAACCTGCCTTCACAACTTCCTTTCTTCTTTTTATTTACATATGTTTATCCTTTGATGTTTAGAATTTAATATTTTTATCATCCCAGCTGTGGATATTAGAATGCCTGACTAAATCAGCGCTGATTTCGCGGAATTAACTTACAAACTTTCAGGCCTGAGAAAGCTCTGAATATAGAAGCGAAACCGGAATCGATACAGGAAGATAGCCCTTACATTAGAAGCGAAGGGGTAATGCCTACGAGCGTAAACGTACTTTTCCGAAAATTTCCGATATTAATTTAAAAATTAAAAGGAAATATACATATTTAATTGTTGCTTTTGATTTGATAGTGTCGGTAGCTCAGTGTGTAACACTGACTGTTGTTTGCACGGGTCAGGAGGCCTAGCAAGAGCATAGACCTTACGAAAGAAGGCCTTCTGTAAGTAGGACATCCCATACAAAAAGGAAAGCAAGCAGTATACGCTCAGGCCTGAGCATTACTTTTAAGGCCTGAAACAATAAATTGATTCAAGCCTGAACTAACCACTGTTATGTCTTTATAAATAACATTCAGTAACTAGCTACGCCTGAACTAACTTAAATGTTAAAACTTACTTTTTACTTAACTTCAACTAAAATGCACGTAGCAGATCGCACAGACCTCATTCATAGTCAAACACACAGCACGCATACGCCATGTTGTGCTTCGAAATGAGTTTGAAATATGGCATAGAGTAGCTTTCAAGTTGAATTGATTGAATTGTGAAAAGTTTTATCGCAATATAATCAAATACTGCGGTTTTGCGGCCATCGCGTGTGAATTTTGCTGTCTTGCCATTAGAATAACATTTTTCTAGCTCAGCAAATTTGTTTGCCTGTCTGCTTTTTTGGCATATTGAAAATGCTTTTGGCTTGTGGTTTTTATTATTATATATACATATATATATATATTTTTTTTTTCTTTTTTTTGGCATTATATACTTGACTGGGAAAATTGTAAGGTGCTTTTCTTTTGATTGCCTGGCAAAGACATGAAAATCGATTTTGTGCTAATTGTATTTGATGTTGTTCTTGTTGTTGTTGCTGTACACTTTATCATTGGCACCTTTTGGCCGTTTTGGGATGCATCGTTGATGAAGTCAAACGTTGACTTCATCATGCCAGAATACAAAATATAGTCTAGTTATGTATGTATATGAGTCAGCTCGTTGAATTAATTGGTTTTTAATTAGTAGCGCACACAACACAAGGGGAAAAATGTTTTCAAAATTCCTGAAAAACTTTTTACGACATAAATTTGCCAAATAATGATGGAGAGAGTTATATTTAGTGTTTAGCACCTGTTTTTCAGTTGTGGCCAATTAAAGGCGTTTTCAAAATCTCAACTGACTCATAAATTAGCATTGATTTAGTTCATTAAATTGGGCTATTCCAAACTTATTATTAAAATACATTAAACAGCTGGCTCACAATCTCAGTGTACCACCTCTCACCCTTTCTTATCTGGTATAAGCTATAAGCTTATAAAAATACTTTTTGTTTTATGATAGGTTTTTGCTAAATATGGTCAATGGACTTTCCCCAAAAGAAAAACATAATCAAAAGCTGACCTATTCCAGGCAATCTCTGTGCAGGTAATGCCCGAATAATCTGTACATTTAATTTGGTATGAGAAACACGTGTAAGAACTTTGGCATAGATTAATTTATTAAGGCTCGCTGTCTGTAATAATTAAAAGTCAATTTGCTAAGTGAAATTTGCTTAAATTAATAAAAAGAAAAGAAGAAAAAGCAGAGTAAATGCTTTTTATCAAAAGTTCTTAACGCATGGAACAATTTCATTTAGAGCTTTAACTATAGTTAACAGTCAGTATGAAAACAAAATGTGAACAAAACAAACAAAAAAGTTCAATTTATTGAAAAACAATTAAGTTTCAAATGGATTATGCTGTAAACGCAAAGTGCTAAAGACAAAAACAATATTTGAAGGCCATTCAGAAACTATCAACTGCACACGTCATCGATATTGTCAGACAAAAAACTAAAAAAAATATTATAAATTCTATAAGCTATTGATTTTCAAACAAAAACATATATATATATGTATATACATATGTATGTATGTAGGTATGTATGTATGTACATACGTATGTACTTCATAAACATGCAGTTAGACAGGCACTTAAGAAAAAGTCCAGCAATTACAATTTTGACAGGCTGTTGGAAACTTTTCACGCACAGATTTGAGTGATTTAATTTAATTTAATTTAATTTTTTTATCCATATGTATACATAATATTAATGAAAAGTTGTCTTAAGTATATAAACACACACACACATACTGGCACGCTTGCACACACACATACTGGCACGCTTGCACGCACACACATGTCAGCTTATGAGAAACTTTCGCTTAAGTACTTGAGGTGCAAATGGGAATGGCAAATGTCCTCCATATACCCAAACTCGTCCTTGTGCGTCTGTGTTTGATGTACAACCTTATAAAGCGCAACCGGTGTGTGTGTGTGTGTGTGTGTGTGTGTGTGTGTGTGTGTGTGTGCCTGGGTGTGATTAGGCCATCATGGAGTGTTTTGGTGTGTTTTGGAGTGAAGTGAAGTGGCTTTGAATGGAGTTGGCACTTTTCGGGTACTACGTCGCTCTGGTCTAGTCCATTGAAGAATTTCTGTCAACGGCTGCTGCTGCTGCTGCTGCTCTGCTACTGCTACTGCTCTGCTGCTGAGGCATTTGTCCATTGCTTTCATTTTCTCTATTTAGCTGTGTGTTTATTTTCGCTTCAGAACGCGATTTTCCAATCGATTGAACACATGACAAGCTACTGTGAAGTCTGTATATGTATTCCATAGTACACATAACATATTTTATAGCCCAGTTGGCCCACAATGGCACACACATATGGCACCGGCTGCTTATAGCATCATAAAATGACATTTTGGCCATATCATTCAAAAGCTCTTTTCAAAAGCAAAACCACCTTTAATTTAAACGTTATTTCTGTTACTGATTTCTTTCTATTTTTGATCTTATTTAATTAACATTTTATTTTGCTTTCATTTTTTTGTGTATTCTTTTTTGGGTGACATCCTTTTTGTTTGTGCTTTTACTTTTTCATTTATTTACGCATCAATTTGTATAGCTGATTTATGTCTCCTGCCCCCGCAAAACCAAAACCAAAACCAAAAAAAAAAAAAAAAAAGGAAGCAAAATATACAAAAATAAAAAGCAAATTGCTTGGCCTAAATGCGAATTAAATTTGTTTCTTTCGCCGAGTGCCACGAGCCTGTCTTAAAGTATTAGCAACCCAGTCAGTGCTCACAGATGGCTCTAGGCTGCAGGATACAGGATGCGGGGTAACAGGGCGTGATAGCACTGACTGTCTGACTGGCTCTGTCAGGATGAGCCGAGCAATTGCGCAATTTTAAAGCGCCTTCCGTTGGGCGTTTAATTAAATATACAAATTTACACTGCACAGCACACAAATTGAGCGCACCATTTTTTAATTGGAATTCAAAAATTGATTTTATATAGATATGGTTTACCTGTGTGCTTAAGCAATTAACTAAATGACAAAATAATAATGTACAGTAAAAGTCCTGTAGGTTAAGGATTATATTACTCAAACAGAAACAATAAAAACAATATGCTATTTATAGATTGTGACCTCAGCCTGTATTCCAAGCTTTGTGTATAAGAAAACGCGGTGTAAGGATTATGTGTGTCATATGCTTAAAGCAGCTAGGTTCTTCTATATATAAAGTTTTCATCCCCTTTCTAAGATTTTTTTGAAATTATATGTCTGTAGCAGAAATGCTCTTCTATATCTAATTACATATATGTATAATGTTTACGACTCTGATGTTTGCTTTCTTCTAATATCGTTTTCATCACGTTTCTAAGATTTTCTTGAAATTTTAAAACTTAAATTTCATTTAATTAAGTTAAATATGCAGCCCTATTCTGTTTTCCACTTTTATCAACAATTTGCGTAAGTTAATTTCTTTGTTTATTTCAACAAATGTCAGTTGACATAAATTCTTATTATAACTAAAATATATCATAACAAAGATTTAAAGAAGGAATTAATTTAGAATTTTCTTAATTTTCACATTTTCATAAAAGTCGTAGAGCTTGGATATGAATCACATATCAACTTCAAGTGATTTCAATCGTTGATCAAAGTCAAGTGAATTCAAATCGCAAAAACTTGTCTAAGCTGAAAAGGAAACATTTAAGATCATTTCACTTTCTTAAAATCTTTTTATACTCTTTTTTTAACTTTTTTGAAAAAAAAGGAAAAAAGAGTATATTGGGTTTGTGAAATGTCCGTCCGTCCGTCTGTCTGTCCGTCTGTCCGTCTGTATGAACGCAGGTTTTTTCCACAGTTTTGAAGCTAGAGCAACCAAACTTGGTATACATGTTGGTATATACCATAGTAAGACAAAGTGTCAAGATCTCCCCCCCACCACCACCCCTTCCCCCACAAACCGCAAAAACCTATATCTTCCACAGTTTTATAGCTAGAGTAACCAAATTTGGCACAAGGGCTACTTATCACATCCTTCATTGATCTGGCAAAAAAAAATTCGGCCACGCCCACCCCCGCCCCCACAAATAGGCAAAGTCTGTATCTCCCCCACCCCTTTAGCTAGAATCACCAAATTTTGCAGGTTGAATTCTGTTGCCCTATTTAATAGATTGGATAAAAATATTTTTGCCACGCCCACCCCCGCCCTTGCAATCAAGCAATGTTTGTTTCTCCCAAACCTGTAGAACAGGCCCAACCAAATTTTAATTGATGGCAAAACTTTAAAGATTTGAGCAGAAATTCAATTGCCACGCCCACTGACTCCGCAAAGAGGCGAAAAAAAGAGTATATCGCAGTCGGGTGCATCCGACTGCAACGTTCTTACTTGTTGAAATTGAAAACTGGAACAAAACCTAAGCACACTTTTATCATTATTTACATATATAACTTATTTTTAAAGCATTCTTTGAAATATTTTTAAATGACAAAATGTTAAAGATTTTTGTATTTTTTTTTAATTTCTAACAATTTTTTTATTTAAACATATTTGGCTGCTCACAAAAACCGAGCTAAATTTAAGAAGTTTCATGTTTTTAGCGCATTTCTGCTGTATCGATCTAACAAAGCACTTGGTTTCCTGGTTATTCTGACATGCGTACCTTACACACACACACACACATAAGCAATTTATACTTGCCTGCACCTGTCACATTACCCCTTCTACGCTATCTGCTTATTATATAAGTATGAAACATGTTAGGTTGGAAAATTATCGCCTCCAAGATGGCCGCAGATAATGAGCCACAAAAAAAAAAAAGAGAAAACCCTTTTTTGAGCCATCCTGTTGTTCAGTGTTATTAGCCAAAATGAGTGAACAAAAGACCGGCGGCGAATGCCACCAAACGGATCATCTACTTAAAAGTTCCTGATGTCATTCCCCTCCTCACCGACCGCCTGTCGACCCACATTTACTTACACTGCTCAGATGCCCGTACGGTCTACCCAATAAGCAGATCCGTAAAACGTGTTGTCCGTAAACACTCCGAGAGTGTGTTCTCTGTGTGTGGCTGCTACTGCATGTGGCATGTGGACTGTCAGTCTGTCTGTCTGTACGTCTGTCTGTCTGTGTGTGGTGTGAATTGCGTATAGGATAAGAGAGAGAGTGAAAAAAAAAGCGAAGAAAATCTTCTGAACAAATTGTTTTTGCAATGTTTTAAATGTAAACAAAATTAACATATGCAAATTTTTCATGTGCCCACGTTTGCTGTTGTGTGTGTGTTTGTTTGTGTGTGTGTAAAGTCGACGCCAACGTTTAGCGTTTAGACAAATAGGCTGTCTGATTCTTAGGGGGCTGGCTTAGAAATGGAGTCCGCTGCCACCCACCTTCGCCCCCTCGCCGGAAACTTTTTGGTATGAAAGGTGTTTTCGCAGAAATGTTGAATTATGTGCAGAAAATGCAAATGCGAAGGGGCATTTTAGCTGCAGTTGGCGTCCTGTTTTTTTTTGTTGTTGCCACAAGCAGCAGCTATTAAATATGCATTATTATATAAGCAATATATAATAACCTTGATAACTGTATAAGTAACCGGTTTTAGTGTAGCTTGATCCAAACAAAATATGGCTTGTAAGGCATATGTGTAGGAAGTTGTTATTTTTTACTTTTCTTGATGAGCATATATTTTGCATATATTATTTATAGACGAGGCAAGGACTACAGCTAATCATAGATAAGCATTTCTGATTGTACTTGTTTTTTTTTTTTCGTTTATGCATCAATTATAAATAAGTTGCACATATTTAGAATTCCACGTGTGGGACTAAAAATGCTTATGGCATAAAATTTGTAAAAGTATTTGAATATCATAAGGTTTATGCGATTAAATGGCATTTCCTCTTTTATATTTACATTAATATTTAAACAAAAATAAAAACATCATAGCTCTCGTAATCTCAAATGCAGTTTCAATCTTTTATACTTTATTGCATTTATATTTAAAGTGGAATAAAAATGCTGGCTAATAAGCTTATCGCAATGGTTTCCTACACTTAATTTCATTTTACAAACTGGCATAAAGTAATTGGTTTATTATTAAAGATTTTGTTACTTTGTAGCACCAATCAAACTGCAGAAACATTCCCATATTAACTTTAATGGAACCTATTTATAAATGGTTCATATGCTCTATTTGTAAAAAATGGCAAAAGATAGTATAATGAGCTTGTGAAATGTCCGTTTGTCTATCTGTCTGTCTGTCTGTCTGTCTGTCTGAATTGTTGATGGTTAAGGCACGGGAATGCCACGGGACGGCAGAAAAAAGGTTTTAATTGGGGACGGGCGGGTTAGGACATACAGTTTTTAAGCAGGAACGGAACCTTACCCGTTCCCATCTCTTGTCTGAATGTCTGTCTATATGTCCGTCCGTACTTATGACATAGGCAGACAAAGTGCTTACAGCTCCGATTTTTACCAAAAAGATGGTAAAAAGCAGAGTATATTGCAGTCTGGAGCATCGGTATGCAATGTTCTTACTTGCTTTAAAGTGTTTCAATCAACTCAGAAACGTTATCAAACTCACACGTTGCAAGTCTGAAAAAAGTATAAATAAATTTGTATATCTACTTACATATTTACACACATACATACATATACACACACATATGTATATTTATTTATTAAAATACTAATTAATGTGCATTATTTGTACATATATTTTCTTGGAACAGGTCAAAAGTTGTGCGATTAGGCCTGGGTTGTGAAAATAATCTCTTTTCATTTCCCTTCAATGTGTCTGATGTGTGTGTGTGTGTTTGTTTGTGTGTGTGTGTGAAGTAGCTAAAGGTCTTAAATAAATTGAGTAAATATAAACAGAAAGCGTCTTAAGCGTCTTGCTTATCTTAGCATACATATTTATACATACGAGTAGGTACATCTGTACGATGTAAGTAAACAAATTTAATAATCAAATGCAATGCAGAGCAATCAATCCTAATCAAAAGGCTGTCTTTGCTTCGCTATGATATGCTGATAATACACGATATACACTTAAATTTAGTATATGTTTTATATATATACATGTTCTACTGAGTGCAGACAGATTATTCTAATCTATCATTATTTTAATTGGCAGGCAATCAACATCATCAAATGGCGGAGGACGAACTCTTTGGCGATTTGCGTATGTATTTAACACAGTATATAAACTGGGTACTACTGTAAATAAATAAGCATAATTAATAACCAAATATATACATTTATGTACGTTTTATGCCACATATATAACCATTAATAAGCATAAACATGTGGTTGCCACAGTGCGTGGTTCCACCAGATGAATAATTTGCCATACTAAGTCAATCGTCAGAAGACTTCATTAGACTCGCAATTTATTTGCTAGTCTTGTGTGTGTTTGGAATTTTTAGTGGGCACATTAAATCCTAGCTAAAAGCCAATTGTACGTAATTGTGGTTGTAGTTGTTGTAATTGTAGTGGCTTGTGGCAACAAGGCAAAAATGTGGCAACAAAAATAAGTCCATTGCGGTACTTTTGACGTCAGACATAGACATCTGGCTCTGGCAGGCTAACAATATACTACACCCTCCATTTGGACAAGCATAACAATAGCTTTGATATATGGCATAGCGGTATATTGTGCCATACATATGCATAATTCATAAATATAGTGCCGACATACTATATCATATATAGATACATACATGACACAAAAACAAAAAAGGCTACTACGACTTTTGCTAAATTGTTTCAGGCATTTGCGGCAAATTGCTGTCATATTGATTTTTACTTATTGACAACTCTTTTAACTTTTTTCTTTAATCTACTCAACTCCCCCTGCCACCATGCACCATTCACCACACAGAGGAAATTCTCAATGCCACTTGTGAGCCCAACGCTCCACCCATGTCGCAGACATTTCCACAGTCTGCCTCATTGCCTGTCATGCCTTCCCACATGCCGTTGCACGTGCCGGCAGCGCCAGCTCAACGTCGTCCTTACATTCGCATTGTCGAGGAGCCAACTAATAAGATCATACGCTTTCGCTATAAATGTGAAGGACGCACGGCTGGCTCTATTGCCGGCATGAGCTCTACGCCGGAGAGCAAAACCTTTCCCACCATCGAGATTGTCGATTATAATGGACCCGTTGTTGTTGTCGTCTCGTGCGTCACCCGCGATAAGCCTTATCGCCAGCATCCACATTGGCTGGTCAGCAAGGAGGAGGTGGACAACTGCAAGTCTGGTGTCTACCAAAAGCGTCTGCTGCCCGAGGAGCGTCGCCTGGAGCTGCAGAAAGTGGGCATTCAGTGTGTGAAGAAGACGGATGTGCGCGAATCTTTGATTGCCCGCGAACAGAAAAACATTGATCCGTATAACGGTGCGTATGATTAATAATATTTCTTCTATGTCTTCTTCATTTTCAATTTTGTATAATATATCTAGCCAAATTTGATCACAAAGACAACATCGGCAGCATAAATCTCTATGAGCTGCGCCTCTGCTATCAGGCTTTTATCAAGGTGGGCAACAACAATCGTGTGCCGCTGGATCCAGTCGTATCCTCGCCGATCTATGGCAAGAGCAATGAGCTGACCATCAATCGTTTATGCAGCTGCTCCTCAAAGTTGAGCGGCGGCGATCAGATCATCATGCTGTGTGAGAAGATCTCCAAGGATGACATCAGGATACGTTTCTTTGAGACGAATGAGGCGGGCGTAGAGATTTGGGAAGCTTATGGGGAATTTCAGCCATCGGATGTATACAAACAGACGTCCATAGTGTTCAAGACGCCGCGATATCGCAATACTGAGATTCAACACAGTGTGCAGGTTTGTAATAGAAAACTCAAGCATGTTCTTTATTTTAAATGCATTTTCTTTTAGGTGGAACTACAACTGGAGCGACCATCGGATCGAGCGACGAGTGCAGCGCTTCCCTTCGAGTACTATCCCAATCCAGGTATGCTAACATTTGCGCGTCTGCAGCGTAAGCTGAAGCGAAAACAGGAGCTGGATGTGTTCCAGCAGATTCTTTCCTTAGATAGCGAGACCACGGCCACGAAATACTCGTGTCCGCCCGTGGATCTTAACGAGGATGAGAATACGGTCTCATCGGACGAGCAGCAGAGCTCAGGCACTTTAAATGAATTTGAGATTGCTGTTAAAAAACTGCAGCTGCGACATCGTGGCGAGTCGGAGGGCAATGATGCGGATGCCACGGCCACGGAGTATACCGATGGCCTGGACAATGATAATGATCAGGAGCCGGATATGGAAATAGAGCTGGAAGTGCCACAGCTGCTGCCACAGCTGGCCGACGATTGCACGCAGACTTCCACGCCCATGGAAGAGATACTGCAGCAGCCGCAGCTGCAATCGCGTCCGCTGAGCAATGTGGACAAGATTAATGAATGGATGCGCAGCAGCGAATTCGAGCGCACCGATAGCCTCACCGTGGAGAACGGCGACACGCCCACACTCTCCCACAGCACCGCCCAGACAGCCTTTACCAATATCAGCAGCATGACTGCCAATACGACCATTACGAACCAGTTGGATGATGAAATGAAGCTGGAGGAGCTGGGTGACAACAGCTGTTCACGTCGGGATACACTGGAGAATGCAGCGCTCAAGGAGCTGCCGGCTGGCGAGGAGACCTCACCAGTGGCGGAGCTGGGCAGCGCCAGCGCTCAAGCCTCTGTGGACATAGATGAGAACTTTGATGAGACTGCAACATATACGAGTCTCCAGATTGCCTATAGTCATCCAGTGGCCATGCCACATAACAAAAAGCCAGAACAGAACCAGGCGTATCATGCCTCCAATCCCTTTAGCATTTTAGATGAGGCAGAGCTGGTCGTGCTGACCAATCCGCCTGCGCCCAAGATTCAAGTGAATGCTGCACAAACGCCAGCCACACCGCCCTCACCGCCGCTGCCGCTGCCACCGCGCTCACCCTCACCCGATCCTGATCAACGCTTGCCCCCGCTGCCGCCCAAGCCGCGACACTCGCAGGATCTGAGCGTCAGCGAGCTGAGCGTCTCCAATTCCGTTTCAATGAGTCGCTCGCGCAATGGCAGCGTTAGTTCCACTCGCACAACACCCTCACCCATTATCATAATGCGCACACCCGATCAGAGTCCCACCAAGCGATTGCCCACAGCCAACTCCAGCACTTCAGGCTCGGCTACGGCCTCGCCCAAGAAGCGTCAGGGCTTCTTCTCGCGCTTGTTCTCCCGTCGCCGCAGCAAGGCTGAGGATGAGGAGCTGCTCTCCGTCAATGGCAATGCGCGCAAGCAGGAGCTAGGCTCACGAGCAACCACACCCACTGGCAGCCGTGAACCGAGCCTGGCACAGTTTGCCTTGGGTGATCCGAATCGCAGCTCCATACGTTCATTGCAGCCACCCGGCTTAAGTCCACAGAATCGCAGTGGCCGTCCAGTGGGTCGCAGCTCGAGCAGCGTGTCGGGCAAACGTCCAGCCTACTTGGATGCGGATGTTATACATATACCGCTGAAGGGCGGTGATAGCGAGAACAGCTTGTTGCGTCCAGAGAACTACTCGAATGCCAGCACCTTGACCTATGGACGTCCGCTGGATCGCAAAACGCTCAGCACGCTGCAGCTGGCCGATATACCACTCAATGATGGCACCATGGAGCTGGTGGCCATTGCCGATCGCCAGAGCATTCGGAATCTGTGCGAGGGTGCCTATGGCGTAGTGCTCGATCCCAGCGTTGATCTATCCGAGGCAGAGCATTTTGCGCTCTATACTACTAAATCACCAGAGCCGGAGCGTGAGATTGAGGGCGGTGGGGAGGCAGCAGAGTCAACTGATTTCTTGAGCGCGGATGAGATAGCTCGTCGTCTGGCTGAGGCCAATGGGCTGGAGTAAAAATTGGAATGCGGGAGGCACAATTTAATAGTTTTAAGATAACATTGTTCTAGTCGTCATTTTTTTTTCAGTATTATAAACGACTTATATATAAATGTGAACCCCTAGTCTACACACACACACACTCACATACACAGCTATACAGTTTTGCTAATCCTAATCCAACTCCCAATTGTCTTTGTAGATGCTTTGTCCCAGAAATGCCGTCTCGATGCGCGCAAAGCCACCGAAAGTGTTAAGCGAAAACTCGATGTTATTATGCATCAGAATTATAAACAGTCGAAAATGTTATGTAAGTCACTTTTCGATTTGCGGTGTTGGGTTCTCTTCTATGTATTTCATAAATTCTGCATCTACAACATAAAACAACATTGCATTACATACTATTTGGGCTCAAACATTCTCGAGTTTCTCAAAAAACACACACACACAATACACAAATTACTATCTGAAAGTTATAGTTCAATATATTCATAAGTCTTCAAAAAAAAAATCCCCCCTCGTGGACCAATTGGTCAAATCATTTTGGCCAGTATTGTTTTTGAAATTTGTAGAAATGTACTTGTATGCAGAAATCCAGCCAGGTATTCTGTTCGTTTGTTGTTGCCTCGTAGTTTACAAAAAAAAAAAAATATATATATATATATATATATATATATAAACAACATTCATATATGTATGTTATGTGTAATTCAATTTGATGAATAAAGTTTTTGGAAAAATTTAAAGATTCATTAAATATTTATAATGGCTATTCTAAAATGAGAAGTAAAGTTGAACTGTATATTATTTTGTCTGATTCTATAAAATTTCTAAAGTTAACTATTTTTTACCTTAAATTGAAAAATCTTATATTTTCTGTTCTAAAGCTAACAAGTTTTTCCAAATTATTTTAATTTCATTTTAATACGGAAACAGACCTTCAAGTTCCATGTAGAAAAAGCTTTTTATCAAAATTGAAGTTAAACTTAAAGTTAAAAACAGGCCAAGATTTTTCCAAAATTAAAAACAATTTCTTGAAATCTTGAACAAAAATTAAATTTAATGTAAAAACAGATCTTAAAGTTTCATGTAGAAAAAGCTTTCTACAAAACTTTAAGTTATATTTTCTAAAAAGGAACTGTATTTCAAAATATATTTAATTTTCATATAAAGCAGATCTCCACGTTCCATGTACGAATGTTTTTGCAAAGCTTTATGTTTAACTTAAAGTTGAAATCAGTCCAAGATTTTTATATTTTTCTAAATTAAAAACTATGTCTTTTAAAAAAAAAAGAAATGCCTCCAAGTTTTCAGTATAAAAGGTTTTTACAAAACTTAAACTTAAAGCTAAAACCAGTCCAAAAATGTCCTTAACTAAAATAATCTTATATAAATCTGTCAAAATATATTCGAGTTTAATATATAAAAGAAAATCTTCAAGTTCCATGTACAAGAATGTTTTTACAGAACTTAAAGGTGAACTTAGAGTTAAAATCAAAAATTTTTCTAAAATTAAAAACTTTTTCTTTAAATCTTAAACAAAATAATCTGCTATTTTGTAAAACAAAAATGTGTAATTCAAAATATAATTAAATTTAATAGGAAAACCAGCCTTTTTTACAAAACTTTTGCAAAGCCATAAACAAGTTTAGAAATGTCATAAAACTTCGGAGTTTCGAAGATAATAGCTGCTATCCTGTTTTCCGCATAGTTTCCTTCAAGTTTAGCTAACCAAAGAGTCGGCAGCAAAAGAGATGTGTGTTCGAAACAAATTGTTATCTAGTAAGTTATTGAATTAATAATGATGTTGTCATTGTTGTTGTTGCTGTTGTGTAACCTTTTAAGTTATTCGTACAAGTTACTTAGTTAAACTTATTTCTTACATTTCTTTCCTTTTACTTTTTGTTGTTGTATTTTGTCTATGGCTGTGCACACATTTAAATGCTTAGCTTGTAGTATTGCGCTCATTAACACAGTTGTTGGCAAAAGTTGAATATGTATTGACACTTTACTAATGAACTTTTTTCGATACTTTGCAGCAACAACACAGCCACAACAGCCGACACAACAACAGCCACAACAACAGACGTTTGCTCAGAGGCCAACACAGTTTATGACGCACATGTCCAGCTACAATGCGAAAAGTCCCAGTCCCACGGGCAACACTTACGTTCCAGAGATCAAGGCCGAACATTTGTTGTACGAAATGGACAGCACACGTAACTGCCCCTCGGTGGCCAGTTCGTACAACAGCAACTATAACTTTCCAGCGTCACCCAGCACCAGTTGCAGCACAGTGGATAGCATTGCACCAGTAACAGCAATGCAGCTGAACCAATCCCAAAACAATGCCAGCCAACAGGAGCAAATGCTGCAGCTGCTCAATCAACAGACACAGCCGGAGAATATGAGTTATACGCTCAGCAGTAATAATGGTGCCAGCAATTGGAATACAACAACGTTATTCAATGGCGGCAGCATAACGCCAACGAATTTCAATAATAACAACAATGCCTTCATTCCAAACAATAACAATAATATTACGGTTAATAATAATGTATTTAATGCCAACTTGAATGCCACAAGTCCAACATATCAAACCAATTATATGCCATATCAACAAGCAGTTAAGCCTCTGCCTCAGATTCAACTACAGCCATCGCCTCCGTCTCAGCCTCAAGTTGTGGCAGTGCAGCAACAAATTGTGGCACCGCAACAACAAATTGTGCAGCCACAGATGCAGCAGCAGCCGGAGATGAATCCATCCTTTAGTGATCTGTTAATAAACAGCACATTAATGGATTTTACACAAATAGAGCATTTAGATACGAATGATATGATTCAAGACTTGCAAGCAACGCTAAGTAATTTGGAAATGGCAAGTCAGGCGAATAATTATTGATATACTGATACATACATACATATTATCTTTTTTAAATACATATATATATATATATATATATATGTATATATAGTAGAGCCACTTGTACATAGATATTTGGCTAGTTATATAGTTAACATATCGCGCGTAATTCGAATCTCATTTCATTCTTTTTTTTTGTTTTGTGAATTGTTTAAAGAAAATAAAAAAACATAAATTATAGTTAATACGTTGAAATTTTGCTTGTTTGCTTTCTTTATGGGCAATGGGAGCAACTAATACATTAATTTTGACTTGATTATTTTCATAAGGGGGAATGTGTATAATACTATGTACTACATTTAAATACTATATAGTTTCATTTTAACGGCAGAAATGTGGCTGTCCAACAGCTGTAGTATTCTCATCGCGCATACCAGCAAAGAAACGATTAATATCCTCCTCGGTGACGACCTTATTGCCAGTGGCAAAGCCTTTTAAATAGTCCTTTAGCTTATCCTTCATGCGATTGTATTCAGTAATGGCATCGATTTGCTGTGTACGCCCAATCGAGGCCAAAGCGCGTATGCCCTGCTCATAGCTGGAATTGTCCTCGGCACGCTTCATGCCGACCTCCTCATAGGCCTTGGATGAGTCCTCGATATCCATGAGAAAATGCACACCCTGCTCCTTGTACAGCTCCAAGCAGTCGGCGCATGAACAAAGCGCTTTGCGCCAGTCAGTAGCAAAGAAGGCGGCGCCTGTTGGGAAAGTAAAATGAGTTTAGTCAAACTATTCAAAGCATATTCATAAAGACTATTGTTCAGTCAACGGGGCAACACAATTCAGTAAACATTTCCTAGATAGAATTATTATATTTAAGCATATTTCGTGTGCGCATTTAAATTAAGTCAAATAAAACATGAATGTGGAATACTTTTCGGAGGGCCTCGAGTGCCTAATGTATTCCGGCAGAAAACTATCACCGGAGCAGCGCATACTAATTGAGAATTCATTGATTGTGCTGCTGCAGGATAATCGATTCTCGGGCATGTATTTCTGGGGACGCATAACGGCAACCAAGGGCGATTATTATATAGCCTTTGGCTATACTAACGATTGTTTGAAGGATCGCAAGTATTTCTATAGTTTGGATCAGTATCAATGGCAGCTGCTGCCCTTTGTGCAGAGCCCAAAAATCTTTCAGGCTACCATTTTGGCTCCTGATCCTTTTATTGGTGATCCAAGTCTGATGACTTATGTTAAATTGGTAAGTTGCTGCAGTTTTGTTGAATATTCATCTCGTTTTACTTGATACGAATTGTGGCAGGATCCAACATTCAACATTGTGGCCAATCAAGTGGTAAGCATCAGTCGTCCAGAAGTAATTAAGCTCAAGGAAGAGGAACGCCTGGCTGCCATAGTGTTCATCATAAGCGAGGAATGCGCCATTTGTCCACGTGGTGCTCTCTACAAGCTGGTCGACGGTCGTGTTATACCCAATCAAATGTTTCGCGGTCTCAATGATTTACAAATTGATCATTTATCATACTATCAACTTTATCGCTTGCCGCGCAACGATCTAAAGACAAACTTATCAAAGCGCAGCGATTACAATTATGCCATTGACTTTTTGGATACCATCGATGGCGTTATACCACTTAACCAGGCTTTTTCATTGAATATGCAGCGCAATGAGCGTATTGCCATCATCAAGTCCTGCGTCTGGCTGGGCATGACCTTTTTCCATAAGTTGAACTCGCGCAAGCATGGCTTCTTGTATCTGGGCGATGGACGCAAGAACTTTGATTTACTCTTTATGTATTGATAAAAATAAATAATTTATTGTTGCTGGCATTTATATTATATTATATTATTTTACTGTAGGGTGTACAGTTGCCACCTTAATCATAGCAGACTAAGAAATTGTCCCTCTCTTTCCTTTTCATGCTTGGTTTAATTTTCTTACACAAACTAATTAAGTGAAAAACTGATGCGTCTGAATTAATCTGCCAAATTAGTTTTGAAGTACTAAAAACTTTCCCCGTCTTTCTCTTCAGACCTGTAATAAGCTATTCATAGCCCATTTCAGATCTTATGTTATAAATAAAATAAAATTCTGCTTCTATTCCTAAACTTGTCTAACTTATGTGTGTTTTTATACCCTTGCAGAAGGTATTTTAATTTTTATATATCGGACAAGCTTACCGATTCTAAGTTTTAGCATTATCTAAGCATCCTGTCAAAATTTCATTTAAAAAGGACCACTATTTCTGAAAACTGTTTTGGGTTCTGAACAATTTATCTGATTTTAAGTATGTTTTTTCTGCATTTAGATAATATTTTTTTTTATTATTTGCCTAGTTCCCATTAACTTCTTGGCCTGATTGGCTTTTACTGAAGATTTTTTCTGAAATTTTTCTGAAGATTTTCTAAAAATATTTCTGAATATTTTTCTAAAGATTGTTCTGAACATTTTTCTGAAGATTTTCTAAAAAATTTCCGAGGAGTTTTCTAAAAATTTCTAAAGATTTTTCTAAAATTTTTTTTTTTTAATTTGTCACAAATTTTTTTGTAAAAACCTTTGATATAAATGTTGAGCTCATTTTTAGTTTAAACACAGCCAGTGAATGTTCTATTCATTTGTTAAATTCATTTTAAAATTTTTTGGTTATTTCAATTCTTTTCTACTGTTTCAAAAACAAAAAAAATAACTTACCCTTGTGCTCAGTTTTCATTTTGGGGCGACGGCATTCGTCGGCCGCCAGTTTGGCGCGCTTTGCCGGCTGCTCCCCGGACTTCTGCTCGCTGTCGGTAAGTTGCTTCTGATCGCGTTTATTTGGCTTCAACTCATTCTGCTCGCTCTCGTTCAACTTCTTTTGCTCCTTCTGCTCGATTTCATCTACCTCCATCGGCTCGATTTTGTTCAGATCCTTCTGCTCGGTCTTGTTCTGCTTCTTCTGCTCGCTATCGGTCAGCTCCTTCTGCTCGCCCTCGTTCAGGTTCTTCTGCTCGCTATGTTTTAGCTCCTTATGCTCGCTCTCATTCTGATCCTTCTGCTCAACTTTGTTCAGTTCCTTCGGCTCGCTTTTCTTCAGTTCCTTCGGCTCGCTTTCCTTCAGTTCCTTCGGCTCGCTTTTGTTCAGTTCCTTCGGCTCGCTTTTGTTTAGCTCCTTTTGCTCGCTTTCCTTTTGCTCGCTTTCCTTTTGCTCGCTTTCCTTCTGCTCGCTTTCCTTCTGCTCGCTTTCCTTCTGCTCGCTTTCCTTCTGCTCGTTTTGCTTCTGCTCGCTTTCCTTCTGCTCGCTTTCCTTCTGCTCGCTTTCCTTCTGCTCGTTCAGTTTCTGCTCGTTCTCATTCTGATCCTTCTGCTCGGTTACGGTCAACTTTTGTTCGATCTCGTTCAGTCCTTTCTTCTCGCCCTCGTTTAGCTCCTTCTGCTCGCTTTTGATGAGGTCCTTCTGCTCGCTTTTGTTAAGCTCCTGCTCTTTCTCGTTTAGCTCCTTCTGCTCGCTTTTGTTAGGCTCCTTCTTCTCGTCCTCGTTTAGCTCCTTCTTCTCGCCCTCGTTTAGCTCCTTCTGCTCGTTTTTGTTAAGCTCCTTCTTCTCGCCCTCGTTTAGCTCCATCTGCTTGCTTTTGTTAAGCTCCTTCTTCTCGCCCTCGTTTAGCTCCTTCTTCTCGCTCTCGTTCAGCTCCTTCTTCTCGGACTCGTTTACCTCCTTCTGCTCGCTTTTGTTAAGCTCCTTCTGCTCGTTCTTGCTCAACTTCTTTTGCTCGTCCTCGATCAGGTCCTTCTGCTCCTTCTGCTCGCTCTCGTTCTGTTGCTTCTTCTCGCTTTTGTTCAGCTCCTTTTGCTCGCTTTGGTTCAGCTTCTTCTGTTCGCTATCCTTTAGCTCCTTTTGCTCGTCCTCGGTGAGCTTCTTTTGCTCGAAATCCTTCACCTCTTTCTGCTCGCTTTGGTTAAGCTTCTTCTGCTCGCTTTCATTCAGCTCCTTCTGCTCGTTCTCGTTCAGCTTCTTCTGCTCGAAATCCTTCACCTCTTTCTGCTCGCTTTGGTTAAGCATCTTCTGCTCGCTTTGGGTAATTTTTTTCTGCTCGCTTTCATTCAGCTTCTGTTCCTTCTCGTTGAGCTCCTTCTGCTCTTTCTGCTCACTTTGGTTTAACTTCTTCTGCTCGCTTTCCTTTAGCTCCTCCTTCTCCTGGGTGTCCTCCACGATGACTACAGTGTTGGACTCTTTTGGCATGGGTTCTGGCTTCATTGCCAGACCAGTATAATCGCGCAGGAATTCGTGACGTTCCATGCAGGTATCGCAAATCATTTCGGTGCAGGCATCGAGCCACTTGTCGTTGGCTGCCTGCGGGGTTTGCATGTGCGGCAAATGGAACCAATCCTCACAGATGGCACACTGCAGCATTAGCTCTTCGGTGGTGCGTTGGGGATCCGGATAGGGACGCATGCATTTGCAGTACAAGCCCTGGAAATTCTGGTTATAAAGATTACCTGCATTTGGTGGCTGCTTGGCAACTAGCTCAGGATTTAGAACGCAGCGCTTGTCGCCCCCACGACGCACCGTGGGGCAATCGCAACGAAAGTTGCGCTTGGTATAAAGCTCGATCAGATCATGGTTCTCATGACAACGATAGGAGCAGGCAAGACAGACGCCAGCGCACTTTGTCAAATCGTTTCGTGCCTCCGGGTTGCAAGTGAGGCACGAGTAGAGCGCCTGGCGTTGTATGGCACCTTTGGCATAGGTGCATGCCTCCTCATCTGAGCCGCCAAGCACTGCTGCGTACTCCTGCTCCATTTCCTTTTCCTCTTCCAATACATCAAGCATTGTAATGGTCGATTGTTCCAATGGATTCGACTCCTCCATTTCGACAACGTCCTTTGTGGTGTTTATGTCGCTCATTTTGCCACAACAGACACAAAACTGTATTTTATTAAATTCTACTGCTACGTAGAAAATTTATGGATACGCTCGTTTGGCGCAAAAAAAAAGTGTAAGCTAGTGTTGAACTGTTCATAAATAAGTGATTCGAAAAGCCATGTTGAGCCAGTTCATATTTGTAGGTCAGTTCATTTTCTTGTGAACCAAGGCAATTATGTCAAACATTTTGATATCAGCAGTTTAATACAATTTTATGTTTAAATGTTGAATATAGATGATTGTTTCATTGATAAAACAGGTAACTTAATTGATTATAAAGAATTGTGTTTTTTTTTATTAAGATTGCATGCAATCGATGACAATCAATAGCTATGCATAAAATATGAATGCTTAAATTTACATATATTACGTTTATACGTATTCATGAACTCTTCAATTCGCGACTTTTCAAATCCCTTTGCTTATACAGCACTTCAAAACTCAAGAATTTAACCACAGAGAACCACATGCCAAAAAAAAAATAAACGTTGCAGCAAAATTGAATAATTACAGAATGTTGTTGCATTTAATTAAAAAATTTAATTTAACCACAGATAGATGCCACATGCTGCCACAAATTGATATTGCAGCAAAATTTTAAGATAGTAGAATTCCATTTAACAAAACTGAGGAGTTACCGTTCCAAAAAGGTTTTGTAAAATGATGTATTGGCTTTGAATTTTTCATATTTTAACACCAAAAACCTACAATAAACAGCTGTTAATTGAAATGGCGGAGCTGCCAGACTTTTGAGCGTACAAAGATCATGCATTTGCACAAAATTCAGAGTTAAATCTCATGTTTTGGTGCATGTACATGCATGTAAAACAAAAGGCATGTACTGGATTTGTGAATTTTGCTCTTGTACAAACGTAGTTATTGTGAAATCCAAACTAAGCATGGTTTTAAAATAGCAATACAAAATACATTTTTGCATAAGAACTGCAATAAAATGTATGTGTTAAGTACTTACAAGCTGAACACGCCTACTATTATTGCAGTTTTAATAATATAGTTTTGATCCGCATTCAATATATCAAATTCAGAATGCATTTCATTTTGTCCTGCACAATAAATGTTTATTTAATACGTCAACAGCATACCAGTCATAGTAGCGCTTACAAATATTTTTTGTTCGAGCTAGTTCAAGCAAATGAACTTAGTTTCTACAGCACTAAAACCACCACCATTGAATTGCGCTAGACCTATCGATATTTTTCCAGTGCTGGTAAGCGTGCACTTCAGCTGTTTTCCAACTCGCAGGCATCGCCTTAACTTGTGCGGTTGATTGTCATAAACAATTGCAATTAATTAATAAAAATATATATACAAAATGAATGCGCCGCCAACATTTGAATCGTTTTTGCTCTACGAAGGCGAAAAGAAGTAAGTAATATTGTTAGCAGCATTTTGCAACACACATTTGACATTTGTTTTTCTGCTTTTGCGGCACACGCAGAATCATCAAAGAATTGGACACAAAGGTGACAAATGCGGCAATATTTACCATCAACAAGGAAGATCACACATTGGGCAACATGATTCGCAAGTAAGCAGGATTATAGACTGTTTTTATATAGTAATATATATATATGTATTTATAATTTCGATTGAATAGCCAGCTGTTGAAGGATCCCAATGTGCTGTTCGCCGGCTACAAAGTGCCTCATCCGTTGGAGCACAAGTTCGTCATACGCATCCAGACTACGGCAGATTATTCGCCCCAGGAGGCGTTTATGAATGCCATTACGGATCTGTTAGCTGAGCTGTCGCTCTTTGAGGAGCGGTTTAAAGTGCGTTTTTTGTTTTATATCAAAAATTGATATGCAGTTTATAAATTACCTTTTTCATTCGCAGGATGCCATTAAGGAAAAGAAGGAAGGCGGTGATTAACTTTAGTTATTCATTTATTTTTACATCAAATTTTACGAAACAATAGAAATATTTTCACTATTTGTATAAATAAATAAGAAAAAAAAAAATTAGAAGAAAACAATTTAAAATAGCCAATCTCAGCTGCGCTTATACACCAGAATTTCAAAAAGCAAGAATGTTTGTGAGAAACATAAACTAAATATATAATCGTAGTTATACGTTGACATCATGTCCAAAAAAAAAAAAAACATTTTCCAAAAATCCGTAGAACTGCTGAGGTAAAAAGTGTTGCATCTGATTGATATAGGCTTTCGACGTTTAGGAAACAAATTCCGACTAAAAAAAGTGTGTTTTTTTACAACCAACAAAATTGTTCTTAGCTCTAATAGGTCTCATCATCGGCGCACTCGGTTGTATCGTGTCCAAAAACTGTAATGAAATAAATATATTTGTATTATTTGTAATTTCATGAAATACAAAGGTTATCTTCTTTTTGCCGAAGATATAAAGGCTTGTAGGAGAGTTTTTCAGCTGAAATCGAACGATTGTTCCTATGACAGCTATAAGACTCGACCGATTTTGATTAAATTTGTTCAGAACGACAAAATCCTTTAAAAACTTTAAACGCGTGAGTTTGGTTGTGATAACTTTGGAAACAAAAAAGTTTTTCATATAACTTCTTTACCAACCACTTTTTACTAGGCCAACTTTAAGATATAGTACTCCGATTTTGATTAATTTTTGTAAGCATGCACAGATAATGTTAAAACTCGACATACAGGAAGCTTCTTATTCCTGAAATCTTGAAAAACAAAATTTTCGACAGGTTATTTCTATAGCGGCTGTATATTATAATGGTCCAATCAGGCCATTTCATCAAGATGAGGGACTAGTTCGCATAGAAACAGACGGACAGACAGACGGACATGGCTAGTTCAGCTCGGATGTTGATGCTGATAGGGAATCGGAGACAACATTATAATACCTTCTGCAAGGCTATAATTAGTTGGCACAACTATTTGATATACCTTCACAGGAGTCGCAATATTTGCGTGGAGCTGGCAGCTTGCGTTCCTTTTTCTCATTGTTGTTGGACTCGGCAGCTGGCGGTGGTGAGTAATCCCGCTCATCACCATCTTGGAGCGGGCAATCCTCAGTCTCGTGCTTGTCGAACTCATCGCAGATATCGCAAAATAGACGCGGTGCCGGCTTGCGTTTGTTAAACTGATCAAAAGCATTTGGTCTGCAAAAAGTAAATAAGAATTAATATAAATATCTATAAAGGACTTCTTCTAACTTCACTTTGGCTTACTTGGTGAAATCTATGGGCAGCGTTTCCAGCGTCTGCACCTTGGCCTTAAGCGCATCATTTTTCTGCTGCATATCCGCAATAATTGAGTTGAGAAAGTTAATCTTGGCCAGACTGGTTTCCGTATCCAGTTGCTGTTATGATATAAAACGTATTAATATATTACAAAAGTTGTTATCATTGCTCAAGGCTTACCTCTGCACCTGCGCCCGCAAAGGCATTGCTGGTGTTGGAGCCATTCGGGTGCGCACGCAGCGCCATAATCTCACGTGCCTCATCCAGCTCCAAAGACTGCAGCTGTCGGCTCAACTGCTGGCATTCCATTTGCGTATTGTGTTGGGTCTCCTGCGCCTGGCGCAGTGCTGTCTCCAGCTCGCGTATGCGTTCCTGCTGCTGCTGTTGCTTGACAGTCTTTGCTTTGGAATCATCTTCCATTTCATCAATGACTTTTTGATACTCCGCCAGTTGTGCATCGAATTCGTTGCCTTTTTCCAGCAGTTGTTGCTTTTGTTGCAGCTTTTTCTCTAGCTCTGCATTCGCTGCTAGTAGTTGCTGCAGTTGCTCCTCGGTTTTGACTGCGGTTGCCTGTAAATTCTGCTCCTTTTGCTGCTGCTGTTGCAGTTGCTGCTGCAGCTCTGCACTGCTGCTTTGCTGGGACTCCAGTTGGGTTTGATTAGTTTGTAGCTGCTGCTGCGCTTGGTTGAGATTTGCCTGCAGTTCTGCCTTGGCTGCTTGTAGTTGCTGCAGTTGCTCCTCGGATTTCAACAGTTTTGCCTGCAAGTCCTGCTCTCTTTGCTGCAGCTGTTGTTGCAGCTCTGTGCTGCTGCTTTGCTGGGACACCAGTTGGGTTTGATTAGTTTGTAGCTGCTGCTGCGCTACGCTGAGATTTGCTTCAACCTCTGCCTTGGTTGCTTGTAGTTGCTGCAGTTGCTCCTCTGACTTGACAACTGTTGCCTGCAAGTCCTGCTCCCTTTGCTGCACTTGCTGCAGCTGTTGTTCCAGCTCCAATTTGTTGCTCTGCTCCGACTCTAGTTGGGTTTGATTAGTTTGTAGCTGCTGCTGGATTTCAGTGAGTATTGCTTGCTTTTGTTGAACTGCATCCTGTAGCTCGCCATTGGCCTGTTGCAGCTGACGTAGTTGCTCGGCTGCTTCTACAGCTGTGCCCTGTAAACTTTGCTCGCTTTGCTGCATTTGTTGTAGCTTTGACTGCAGCTCTTTGTTGCCGCTTTGTTGGTCAGCCAGCTGATTATGTGTATCCTGCAGCTCCTGCTTCATGCCCTGCAATTTCTCAATCAAACGTTCTGCATTCATATCTGCCTCCATTTCGAAGAGTTCGAAAATATGCGCCGTCTCGCTCTTTTCGGCTTGCAGCACCTCCAGCACAGTGGACAGCTCCGCATTGGTGGTGGATATATTTGCATTGGCCACCTGAATGGCTTCGACGAGCGTCTTGAGATCCGCTATCTTTTGTGCATCCTCGCGTGCCAGTTGCTCCTTGTGCTGTAGCTCCGTGTTGGTTATATCCAGACGCTCCTGCAGCTCGGTCAAGGCCAGCTCGTTGCCGCTGCTTTGTTGCTGCTGCTCGGCTTGTGCCTTGCTAAGCTGCTCCTTTAGTTGTTGCAGCTGCTCCTGCAGCTTTGCCTCACGTTTCTCTGCTTCCGACTTGAGCTTCTCGCGCGCCGTTGCCTCACTGACTTGGCTTTCACTCATGTTGGCTTGGCTTGCCTGCAGCTGCTGACGCGCCTCCTGCAGCTGCCTTTCTAGCTGCAAACGTTCCGCGCTGCTTGCATCCTGCTGATGGCTGTGCTCCTTTTGAACTGCAGCCAATTGCTCTGTTAGCTGATTCAATTTGGCATTTAGTTCGCTGTTCTCCGCACGCAGGCTGCTTAGCTCCTGTTGCAGCTTCTCCTGCTGCTGTTCCTGCTGCACACAGCGCGCTGTTGCTGCCTCCAGTTTGCGTCCCGTATCGCTTAGTTCTAGCGTCTGGCTGCCTACCAGCTCCTGCTCCGCTTTGAGTTTGCTATTGAGCTGCGCGCTGTGTTCCGTGCTGCCCGCCAGCTCCTGTGTGAGTAACTCCACCTGTGCACATAAGGCATCCAGACGCTGCTGGCTGGCCTGCAATTGACGCTCCAAGGCGGCACGCTCCTCGTTGCTTTTGCTGGCCAGTTGCTCATTTGCTTGCTGCTGTTCCAGCAGCTGCTGCGAAAGTTTTAAGAGCTCCGCATTGGAATCGGTGGAGCTGCTGTGCAGATTGGACAGCTGCTGCTGCAACGTTTCGTTCTGCTGCACCAAAGCCTGACAACGTGCCTCCAATTGCTCCCGCTGCCTGCCTGCATCACCCAGCGCCAACTCACGTTGTATGGCCTGCTGCTCCTGCTCGCTGAGCTGCGTTTGCTTTAGTTCCGCTTCCGTTTTAAGCTTGTTTTCGCACTCCTTTGTTTCCTTAAGCTCACGCTCGAGTCGCGCATTCGTTTGCTGGAGCAGCTCGTTGTCGCTGGCCAGCTCTAGTTGCTGT
This sequence comes from Hirtodrosophila cameraria, assembly GCA_949708635.1. NCBI lineage: Eukaryota > Metazoa > Arthropoda > Insecta > Diptera > Drosophilidae > Hirtodrosophila > Hirtodrosophila cameraria. The sequence goes on along the minus strand of OX453090.1, from coordinate 72,836,991 downwards.
CCACTGCTTTGTGCTTCCAGCGCTGCATAGCTCTGCTGCTTGGCCAGCAGCTCCTCGTTGAGCTGCTTTAACGTGGCCTGCAGCTGAGTGGCGCCTGTGCGTGCTGTGTGCAGCTCCGTTTGCTGCGTCTCCTGCTGCTGCTGCAGTGTCTCGCATTTGGACTGCAGTGCCTCATGCTGGCGTTTGATATCACCCAGCTCCAGCTCGCGTTGTGCGCAGCTTTCCGTGCTGAGCTTCAGCTGTGCCTCTGTCTGTGCGCCTTGCGCTTTAGCCGCCTCGAAATCCTCAACCTGCTGCTTCAGTGCATCCTGTGTGCTTTGCACTAGCTGCTTGCTTGCCTCCAGCTCTGCGAGGTGCGCTTTTAAGGCGCTCTGTGCCTCAGTTTGCTTTGTCTGCAGCTGTGCGTGCTCTGCCTGCAACTTGGCCAGCTGCTGAGCGCCTACCTCGCCGCTGATGGTTGCCTGTTGCTGCAGTTGCTCCAGTTGGGTTTGCGTCGCTTTGAGTGTGGCTTCCTTCTCCGCTGTGTGTGCCTGCGCTTGAGCCAGCTGCTCAGCCTGCTCCGCGTATGCTTTGGCCTGGTTTTGCTGCAAGTGCTGCTGACTGGCCACAAATTCATCATGGCTTTTAGTGCTTTGTTCCAGCTGCTGCTGTAGCTGCGCCAGAGTTGTGCTTAACTCATTCAGTTTCAACTGCTTGTCGCCTGTCTCTGCCTGGCTCGCCTGCAGTTGCGCCGCTGTTGTTTGCTGCAGTGACTCCAACTGCTTTTCCAGGCTTAGCAGCTGCTTTTCTAGCGCTTCCTTTGCTGCCTTCAGCTGCACATTCTCCGCCTGCTGCTGCTCCAGATACGTCTTACTATCGCCACTGGCCAGCTGCTGCTCTAGTGCCATTTGCTCCATGCTGCTTAGTTTCTGCTGCAGTTCGCTTTTCTCTTTGATTAGAGTATCCTGCGTTGCCTTGAGTTGTTCATGTGCCACCTGCAGCTGCTCCAAGTTCGTCCTGCTTTCCACATTGCTCAACTGTTGCGTCTTGAGCATATCGTCCAGCGCGGAGCTGTCTGCCTTCTGCACATTTAGTTGCGTTGTTATCTCATGCACCTGCTGGCTAAGCTCCTTGATCTGCTCATCTCGCATACGAATCTCTGTCTGCAGTATTTCACATTCATCGGTGACATTGGCACGTTCGCTTTCCAATGTTTCCGAGCTGCTTTTGAACTTGACCAAATCTTCGCTGAGTTGTTTCAGCTGCTCCGTTTTGGCCGCCAGCTGCTGTTCAAAGTCAGCCTTGACCTGCTGTGCCTGCTTGTCGTTCTCCTCTTTGAGCAGCGCCAGTTCACGGCGCAGATTCTCAATGCCGCATTGGGACAGCGAGAACTTCTCCAGGCTCTCATCTTTGGCTACCAGTTCAGTTTGTAGCGTTGTGTTTTGGCTTTGCAGGTAGATGATGTTCTCACGCAAACGCTGCTCCTCCTCCAGGGACTCGGCCAGACGCGCCTTGCTGAGCTCCTCCTGTACGCCCAATTTTTCCTGCAGCTGTGCGATCTCTGACTGTGCTTTTACCAAAGCAGCATTATCCTCCACTGGCGGCACACTCTGCAAACTGGGTGAGCCTGTTGGAAGGAACGTGATTTAGTTGCAAGCCGTTTGGAATATGTTTAGAATTGATTTACCTGAGACTAGCTGCGTTATTTTCTTTTCCAGATCAAATATCTTTTCCTTATAGACCTGAGACTGAGCCTGTGAGCGAAATAATTAAAGTGGTTTAAGATTATTTGGAACTCTGAGCAGGGGAATGTTTTAGAAAATGTGCATTGACTTTTGAGTACGCAAAGCTTATCCTAGCATTATTTTCTTTTCTTGGATTTGATTGCATTCAACTAATATTTTTCTTTCCATTAAATCTACTTTCTTTTTCTATCAGTAGTATAAGAATTATGACTATCAAGATCAGTCTTATATAAGTTATGACTATAGAAAACTATTTATTGACTAAAGAATTTATATGTAAGAATCGAACGTCATCTCACAAGTCTATACCAATGACAAATAAAAAGGTTACTAATTAGCTTTTGCTGTTTTTACACAAAATGTGTAACGCATTAAAGGAAACGTCTCAGGCGCCATTAAGTCTATATATTCTTGATCAGCATCAGAAACAGAGTTGAACTAGTCATGTCCGTCTGTCCGTTTATCTGTCTGTTTCTAGGCAAACCAGTCTCTAAGTTTCAAAACTATCTTAATAAAATATGTCATGGATGCATTCTTTTGCCGAAGTTAGTACATATATCGGAACCGGCCGGATTGGACCTATGTAACGTACAGCTGCTATAGGAACGATCGGTCGAATATTTTTGTATTCAAGATAAATCGATTCAGAGTTTTAGCAACATTTAAAATTTCATCAAAACGGAATACTATATTTTATTGCTGCCATTGAAACAATCAACTAAAAAATGAAAAAAAAAAAACCTATTTTGTTTCTCAAAGTATCTTAACTAAACTCACCGATTCAAGAACTTAGTATATGCATGCTGACTAAATTTGACCAAAATCGGTCGATTATATCTTATAGCTGCCATATGAACAATTTATTGCTAAATGAGTCATACACAGCAATATTGTGTTTTGTATATTAAGAATTAATCAGATTTAATCAAAATTGTGTGACTATATTCTATAGCTTTCATAGGAGCAATCGTTTCAAAACTAGGTTCTTGTGAGAACAAATTTTCTGCAAGGGTATATACCTACGACACGCTGAAAATAGCCTTTCTTTCTTTTCAAAACTATATCTATGCATTAACTCAATTTATTTGCATATGTTATCAAAATGCGAAGATCGAAAAACGGTCGAAATATAACATACAAATGATGCTCAAGACATTTATTTTAAATACTTGGATTTGTACAGTTGGAAAGGTATTCAAAGTTCACTTTCGCCACAACTTGCCGAAAGTAGAAACTAGAACTAAAAGCTATTTTGACCTATAAATACAAATAACCTTCTAGCTATTATCAAATTGAATTGATACCTAAAAACACAATTAAAAGTCTAATTAATAAACTTTGATTATGCACATTATCCATTTGATTAAAGCTGCTGTCATAATAAAACAAAGCGCTTTATTTTGAAATACAAACAGCAAATGAACTAATTAAAAGTTTTTAAAAATGTGTTTTCCTATCTATAAAATTGATATGATAAGCTGATTGTGTCTAATCGCCCATATAGAATTTCATTATATTACTGAATGGTTTAGAAAACTTATACAATATGTCATAAATAACTTGATACGAAGAGACATTTGGTAGGAATTTGTTTGCTTACAACAATTAATCATTATTTTTCATATCAAATAAAAATTTGCCTCGTTTTACGATAGTATTGATCGTGTTTCTATATAGGTCGACTTAGAGAATCTTGTAATAGTTCTGACTTTAATTGAAAATAACATCTAATTGTTCTGGGCACTTTTGGAGACAACCTACAATTCAGTTGTAACCAATTTCAAAAGTCTTAAGTCTTTTTGTATATAGACCCTAAAAAATACCCTAAAATATGCAATCAAATCTCTTTGATCAACATATGTATAAATCTTATAACTATAAGTGCATATTTTGAGCCCTAGTCAATGCACATTTCCATTAAGTGGATACTACTCTTACATTCATTTCATCGCCACAGAATTGTGCCTCATCGATTGAGTATTGCAATTCCTCAGATTTCTTACGTTCGTCGCCCAATTGCGATTCCAATTTCACAATTCGTGCTTTTAGCTAAGGGGGAAGCGTAGATCGAGGAGCAGAGAGAGAAAAACAGCAAATTAGAGATAAAAAGAAAAGACAATGGAAATAAAACAACATTTTTGTGGCAAAAATGCTTTTGCAATAATATTTGTATATCGTATATTTGATATCGTTAATGTATTTTTGTTTTGTTTAATGTTTTTTTATATATCGTAAGTGTGTATTTTATATATATCGTAGATCGTACAACTAAACCAACAGCAAGAAAATTCGCTTTTCATAAAAATAATTTTATACAGGTTTTTCTCCAATTTCCAGTTTAAGTATATATTATATATATATATATGCATATTCTTCATTCTTTCGAAATAAACCATTCAAATTCAATGGGGTTCCTTTTTTTTTTGTGGCTCTTGTTTGTTGTGATTGTTGTGATGGAATATATATATTTCGTATATATTTTTTTTAATATTTTTTTTTTTTTTTTTTTGGTTGTTTCAGCTTAAAACGCTGTGCACACTTCCGCATTTAACTTCAATTTCAGTTTTCCTCTCGGTTGCAGCCAAAAACAAAATCATTCATCAAAGGTTTGTTTAAAAAAAAAAAAGAAGAAACTTTTTTGAGCACGGTAACCATCCTCTCTCTCTACTTGATGCGCAGCGGCGTCAGGACACTGTGCAGTATACAGTGTCTCTCATGCTTGCCCGACCAGCCACGGAACTCACGTCGCAGATCAGATACACGAATGCTATGGCGGGCAATCAGACGCCTCCAGCGATCCGCCTCGATCAGCAGTTGCTATAAAAATGAACAGGGGTACAGTGGTATACAGTGGTGCGTAAAAGTCGTTGCTCGGTTTTAAAAATTTGTAGTTTTTTTTTTTGTTTTTGGTTTTGGTTTTGCGTTAAAAAGAGCAGCAAGGGATTAGAACTGTGTTTGTTTTTTGGGTTGATTGGGTTGATGGGTGGGTTTTGTTTTTGTGAAATGTTGCCAATTAAAAGAAACACAACTTAAAGTGCGCACGATATATATATATATATAGTATATTCATAGAGACAGTGAAAAAGATATAGCCACGCTTAGAACACATCTCAATTTATTCAATAAAACCAAAAAAACAATTAAACAAAAAAGAACTAAACAAAAGCATAAAAGCAAATACAAAAACAAAAATTCTGATATATTCAGAGTTCCCCCAAAAATTGACGCGTGCAATTGTGCTAAAATGTACTGCAAATATTGTGTATTTTTGGATTGTATGTAAAAATTTGTGTATTCCAAATGATATTAATGAACTAACAAATAGAAATCTGTATGATGATGTCAGCAGTAAAGACTTGACTATACAAATGTCTAACAAAGTTAAGCCTCAACTATAAATATAAAAATTGTTTAACTAACACCATGAAAGTTTTAGCTGATAAAAATAAATATTTTAAATGCAGTTTTTTAAGAGTTAAAATGATTAATACTTGTGTTATTTAAATATACGATTTGCTTTTTATAAATATGCATATCAATTTTGAAAAGCTTTAACTAATACTGTTTGTAGATAAATGTAATAACCAATTGACTTTTTTTTTTTTTAGTATTGTAGCTATTAAATTTTTAAATATTTAAAAAAAATTTAATTTTTAAATATATAAAAAAAATTTAATTTTTAAATAATTAAAAAAAAATTAATTTTTTAATATTTAAAAAATATTTAATTTTTAAATATTTTTAAAAAATATAATTTTTAAATATTTTTAAAAATAATTTGTATAATAATTTCAAATACCTTTATAAACTGTGTTTTTGATAGAACAACTTACATAATGCATGAAATTTCGTTAAATTAAGCAAATTCTGTAGAACAAGTCAATGTGCTTAGAAATTTGCATATTATTCGAGCTGTTCTGGTTTTCACTTTCGTCAAGATTTTGCGAAATTGCAATTTTCATAAAATAAACATATTTTCATTCTTTACATTAAGCTATTAAATTGAATTTTATTTTAGTGACAAGTATATTCCATTCTAGATCAAATTCAATTCGCAAAAAATTTCTAGAAAAATGAAAATGGTAATATTTTAAGCTGATTCGTTTTTGCAATGCCTTTTCGAAACTGGAAACCAGAACAGACCTATATAATTCAACATCTTGTCAAAAAAAAAGTAATGGAATTTCAAGAATTGTTAAGAATTAGCGTCTAGTTAGGATGATGAACCCCCAGATGAACCTTGGCCGTTTAAGAAAAGTTAGAAAATTTCACTACGCCTAGTTAAACTTATTAAATTTTTAAATTTTGTATTCTTTTTTTGGTTTTGATTGTGGCATGTGCATGTTAGCGCATTTTGTTGGCCAATTAAGAAAATTCGAGTGAATCATTTGAGTTGACAGACAATTTAAAGACATGACGCCGTGTTTAGCAAAAGAGACCCAAGAATAAAGTATATTAAAACAAAAACAAAAACAGAAAAAAAATGAACGTGCGCAAATTAAGTGTGTAAAATTAACAAGCAACAAGACAATGAAAAGGCAATAATAAAAAACAAACAAAAAAAAATAGAAGATAGCTGTGAACAAAAAAGAAATGTTAACACAGACAAAACGAAAAGCCAACCAAGTGAAGAAAAACAACATTGATAATGTTTGAGTGAGTGTGGGTGTGTGTGTGTGTGTGTGTGGTGTGTGTTTTTGCATACTTTTCGAAATTGCAACAACAGCTGTAGAAAAAATTACAAAAAAACAAAAAAAAAAAACCCAAATACAGCTGGCAAATCCAAAAAGTTGGGCTTTAACCAACTGGAAATAATTTCTTTTTATCGCAAAACCAAACTTTCTTTGGTTTATTGGAGCGCGTTTGTTGTTGTTGTAGAAATTGTTGCTGCAGCGGTTGTCTTGCTGTGGTTGTTGTTGTTGTTGATGCTGCTGTTGTTGCTGCTGTGGCTGCACTGCTGCTTGTGGTGCGGCTGCTGCTGTGGCTTGTGGGCCGCAATCGAAAAGGACGCTTGCGATCCGCATATGGCAGCGGCATGTACATTGTATCGGTGAAGATAATTACCTCATTGATGTTCTTTTGCAGCTGCAACGCCTGATTCTGTGCATCCTCGCGATCCAGTTCACGCTCCACCATCAGCTGCTCCACATGTGTTTGCTTCTCGCGCAGCAAGTCCTGCGTGAAGACAAAGAGAAGGGAAGAGAGAGTGTGTGTGGGTGGCATGGAGCACATGAGTTACAACGGAATGCCCAAAAAAAGGATATACACAAAAGAGAGAGGCTGGTGTGTGTTTGATGTGTGTGTGTGGCAGTGTGTGTGTGTTGTATATGTACAGGGTGCAGCGTGGCAGAGGACAACCCAACAAAAATATATATGTATATATAAAGAAAAACCAAAGACACAATTGCGGTGCGCATGCGTAACATACATAAAAAACATATCGAAAAAAATATAGAAAGAACAACGAAAAATCAACACATAAAAAAGCGTGCACGAAAATAGAAATTTGTATCAAAATTTTATTATGCAAAAGTTGTAAATTGCCAAAAATAATAATAATAAAAAAAAAGATAATAAAAAAAACATATATACATATAGTTACATATAAAAGAAAATGTTGTGCAAAACTGTCGTATATATATTTTTATAAATAATTATTTTGTACATCAGTTTGGGATTTTGTTTTTTAGTTGGGTTTCATTTTGGTGGCATATGTGTAAAATGTTGCAAGTAGTTAGTTGTGTTAGTGGCACGCTTAAAAGCTAAGTTAATTCATAATTGTTGTTAGTTAATATACACACAAAAAACACACGCACAAGCGACTTTAAAACAGCGAGGGTACAGTAGACGTGCATGTTAACTAACAGCGCGTTAACAGTTCATACCTGCATGGAAAATTGATTTTTTGGCGTCGATACAATTGACCTTAAGGGCGTGCTCGATTTGCGCTGCTAGTTTTTGGGGAAGGATTAGAATTGTAAAATAATTTCAACTGCGTTAGTATTATGGAACAGAGCACGGTTAAACGGTTAAACATTAATTCAATAACAGCTCAACTGTAAACATATATAATATATGTAAATTCATTTAACGAAACGAACTAAGTGTTGCAGTGTTGCTTGGTTTTGAGTGCTGCTGCCTCTTTTTTATCTTTTTTTTTGTTGTTGGGGCACAGCCCACGGCTTATACCTGAGCATTCATGCGCATACGCGACGTATTTGTGGTGGCAATGCTGTTCATGGTGCCAATCGAGGTTAGAGATTCGCGCGAACCTGTGCGCGAAAGACGCGTCTTCTTTGTGGATGGCGATAGCGACACCTTTGCAATTGGCACAAAGACACCAAACTTCGGTTTGCATTCAAAGTATCTGCAAGTTTTATATAAATGTTTAGTTGATATCTATTAAGCTTTACTATAATGCACACCTTATGCCATCGACGGCGCCATCGTTCTTGCCGCTGCCATCATCCAGCTCCACGCCACACCAGTTGCCAGGTGCAAACTGTGTCTCGCCAAGGTAACGCAAGATGCCCGGTCGACTGCCAAAGCCCGAGGAGACAATCACACGATCGCCAACTGTCAAACCATTCTCTGCAAGCAAAAACGTTGGATTAAACATCAGTTTGAAAGTAAGACTAGGATAAATTTATTTTCCAAAAATACTTTTTGATCTAAAAAAATTCGAAAAATATTTAAGAATGCATTTTCAGCTGAAAGAGGTTGACTTTTTTCATAATTAATTAAGAAAAGTTAGTTTAAAGTCGTCCAATCGCATGCAAGCCGAGTTCTGTTATCGTTATGACAATTATGACAATGCTGCTCTGTTAACGTTTACAGCAGTTTTCTGCAAAAAAGACAACCTCCTGAACCGGAAATAGGATTACTAAATTTTTTTCTAATTTTTTTTCTTACATTTTTACAAAGTTAATTCGGAAAAGTTATTGCACAGCTGTCAAAATCGCATACAAACCGAGTTCTGTTACCGTTAATAGTGCAGCATACTTTAACAGAGTTAACAATTCTGCTACGCTGTTAACATTTACAGGGCTGTAAGCTTTAACATAGTTGAAAATTCTGCTACTCTGTTAGCTTTCACTGTTAACAGCTGCATGCTTTAACAGAGTACTTGGGTTTTGGAAAATTCTGATACACCGTTAACGTTTACAGTACTGTTAAGGAACTTTTTATTGTTTCTTAACATATATACCAGCAAAAAAGTCAACCATTACCAACGGATATGGCATTCTAAAATTTTTCCGAATTTTTTGAGATGTTTCGATTTTCGCAAAAGTACTCAAAGTATAGATTTAACGCATAAACTTACTGCCCGTGCCAGGACTGCGCAGCATGGAGCTACGCACGCTGGCCGTTGGTGACACTGTGCGTGAACGTTCCGGCGAGAACTTGGACAGCGGCGATGTGGGCGTGGCAGCGCCCGACAGCGGATAGACCGTGAGACGTGTGAGACGCGAGAAGATGCCGCGTTTGGGCTCACACTGAAAATAACGTTTGCCAGAGACGCAGCCATCGTTTTTGCCTGCAATGAAGGTCAATTGATGAATATATAGTAACAATATTATTAGCTGACATCTGTCATATGTTAGGCTGTCACTTACCATTTGGTTCATCGAGCACAATGCCCGCCCAGTCGCCGGGTGCAAAGTGTGTCTCGCCTATGTAGGCTATCTGGCCAGAACGCAATCCGCCCACCCACACACGTTGACCAATTATAAACTGTTCTGTGTTGGTTGTCAGCACGGTGCTGTTGTGATCTGTGTGTGTAGCGGGTTAAGAGATGTATATATAAGTATATATATGAGTTAAAGTTTATTCTATGTCATCATTTAAAAATTAAAACAGTAATCAACAATTTATAATCATCTTTTCAATGTTTTTGGCTGCGTTTCGTAATAATCTCAATCACAATTTGTGCAGTGAGAAACTCTATATAAGTCGTTTTTCTATATATATATATATATATATTGTATATATATTGCATATGATGTCATATGCAAATTGTTCTAGTGCAATTTGCATAGATGTCGGTCGCACTCAATGAAAACCATTTGAAGCTGTCATATAAAAATTACTTAAACACGATCCCCCGCAACGCCGTTTTATAAAACGGATATTGAAAATTACTTGACAGATCTGCACTTGACAGATATATATGTAGAAGTATATGTAAGCCTGCTCAAAGTAAGTCGACCTGATGATGCCCCATGACTTCATCTATATAGCGGCAAGACAACGCCTTTAAAAAAAAAAAAACAAAATATGATTTTTGTTGAAATAAATTACTTGTTGATATTTGATAAATTGCTTTCAAATGGCAAAACCATTAACTGGAAAATTACAATACAAAAATTGCATGTGAACTATGAAGTCACAACGAAAAACATTGTGCTGCTTTGCAGCAGCTGCTGCTGTTGTTGCAACTTCAACGACTTCGCCCACATTTAATATGCTAATTTTGGTAAATTTTTCATCATTAGTTTTTCTTTTTTTTTTTTCCAAATTTATGCCGCCGAACTACGCAAGACGAATTTGTGGTCGCCTGCATAAAGGTGTCAAGTTGGTGTGTAGCCAAAAAAAAAATAACAGCATTAAACAGTAAATCGACATGAATATGCTATATACATATGCATTAGCCAATTATTTATATACTCATGTGGGTTACTGCTAAACGAACATTAGATGCGCTACCTTATTTCTAAGGTAACTTGTATAACAACAATTTTATTGTGCGTTAAGGCCTTTACTTGGTATTCACTTCAAACGAAATTCCGGCCTGTAAATGCAGTTATTTTTCGTTTGACTTAACATTTTCTGTCAGTTACTCAAAATGGTTATGTAAATTACATTTTTCGAATAATTTCATTCGACTTATTTTGTTAAGTTTTAAAATTTTCTTTAAATTAGTCTATTATAAATTCAATAAAAAATTCTTTACTTTCGCTATTAATTTTATAGATACTGTCAAAAAACTTGATAAAACTTTTAGAGTAATTTTTGTTTAATCATTTAAATTTCGTTAAATTTCATTATCTATAAAAATTTAACAACAATTTATCCATTTTTTTAAATCAATAAGAAATTCTTGTTTTCTTTTATTCATTTTTATAGATTCTGGTAGAAAACTTGGTTATAAATATGTTTTCAATGCAGTAAACGCAAAAAAGTACTTAAAACATAGACCATAAAACGTTTACGAACATGCTTCAAAGCAAAATAGACAAAATCGTTGCTCTCGAGAGAGTAAAAACTGGGGAGTAAAAGCATACTAACTGCATGCTAGTTATAAACAATTGTTTGAGTCATGTTGTGAAAAACATTGCATCTTAATTTCTTGGAAAAGCGCAACTAGTTGCAATAACTTTTGCTTAGAATACACGTAGTTATATTTTTTCCGGCTAACCTTTAAAATATCTTTTATTACATTTGTTAGGCAAAGACACATTTAGTATTAATAGTTTATAACATTTACACACAATTTGATTATATTAAGTATTATAATTCAAAGGTCTTATAGTATTACTACAACTCATTTTACGCCTGTCAACTTAACTTAACTTGAAATATGCATATGTATATAAATTGCAACTTATGCAAATACACACAACAGTTAATGATGCGTTAGCTACTGGTATATCTACAGTTTAGCTAACTATTTATACAATCAACACCCACAACACATTGTCACACACAAAAACATAATTGTTGGAAAAAAAAGCGGCTCATTAGGCTTTGTTAATTTGACAATATTTGGAGCTGCTGTGATATTTATCATACAAGACAGAATACAAAAAGTGCTGACAAAATCTGCATACAAGATCTTGTAGTAGTTGAAACTTAAAGTATTTGTATATGGCAAGCGGGGGCCCAACATGAATCGTGGTAAGTTCGAATGCCTGTTTAAGGTGCGAGCAAGTGGCATAGTTTCAAGACAGATACTATACATAATAATAAAACCCACCTGCGCAAATAGTTAACTGACATGTTTGCGTTTTGGCAAAAAACTGAGCAACCGAACACGTTCTATATATATGTATCTTTGTATCATTGTATCTTTCAGATACACAAGAGTGTCGTGAGCTGATCTTTAGCTTACCTGAGCTACGACGCCGACCTGTGGCCTCAAGATAATAATCATCTATATTGGTTGAGCCGAAACAGAAACAGAAACAGCAACAAATAAAAAATAAACAAAACACAGTTACAGATACAAAAAATACAGCATGCAGAAGAGCAGTTTGTGGCAGAGGGGGGTGTGGAGGGGAGACTTACAAGATGTGCGACGTCCATTGTCGGACAGCGTCGGCGTTCGAGACTTGAGCGATCCGCGGCCAAACGAGAAGCGTTCCCAATCGGATGTGGGTGAGAGCGAGGAGCGCGTAAAGCGTTTTACAGTCTCTTGATAGAGATCTAGTATGGGATATATAGTATATATGTATAAAGACATATAGACATAGACACACGTTTGAACACGTTTCTAGTTTGTAGTTGCATGCAATTTACATAATTGTTAAATTTCATTTGTTAAGCAACTTTTGCTTTTGCTGTTGTAAGTTGTTTTTTTTTTTTTGTGGGTGTTAACAACGCTAGTTGCAAGTTATTTTTTTTTTAGTTTTTAGTTTGGGTGCTCAGTTTTTTGTATTTTGGCAGCTGTTTATTAGTTAATAATTAGCAAATTTGTGTTAATCACATACAACGGACCCAGTTTTGTAGTACAAATTATTATTTATGTGAAAGTTGCCTCAACTCTGTGTTTGTTTGTGTTTTTGCTTTGTTGTTGTTTAATCAGTTATTGGCCGCAAGCATATTTTGGGTAAAGCAGTTAAGTGAAAGAAGCTGATTGTTTGCGCAGGTGCCTAAAATATAGATTCTAACTTGGCAAAAGAGCAAGCATAGAGCGAGGGTTTTTCAATTTAGAAAGGTGCAGCTGAAAGTCTTTTTGCAATTTTTGAGACAAAGATGTTAAGAGTGTTGTTTAGAAAAAGAAAAGTTATGATATTTTGATTATTAACTAAATTTTGTGACTAAGAAACTATTGTCAACAATTCACTTTCTTTTCTGTAACTAACAGAAAATGTTAAGTCAAACGAAAAATAACTGAAAATACAGGCTGAAATTTCATTTGAAGTGAATACCAAGTGAGCAAAGGCCTCAACTGTAAACTTTTCTTTAATCTTATTTGTAAAGCTTTGCAAAAAGTTAACAAATTCAACTTTGCATAAATGTTGTTTGTTGTCTTAACAATAATTTGAATCAGAAATTGTTCGAAAGTTATATTGTGCTTCTAATCCAACTCATTATTAAACTCAAATTACATTTAATGATTGAATTAATCACATTAAATAGCATATTCAATTTAAGATCATTAAGCAAACGTTAGAATTGATTGATTTAGAAAACTACAAATGGAATGCGAAAGAAGCTGGCGCAGAGCAGTATCTACACACAACTATATATAACATATAAACAAGTAAGAATGCTCTAGTCGAGTATGCCCGACTACGAGACTCCCTGCTCCCAACTTGCATTCAAGCAGTTCAGCGGCAACGCAAGCAAGCAGCGCAATTAACTTGTGCAGTGCATGTCAAACTGTTGTTTCTGGTCAGCTGAGACGGGGGTAATAGATTCTTCCATAACTTTGGCGTTATCTATCCAATCGTGATGAAAGCAGCTGGTCAACATTGAGTAAACATATATGTGTACCAAAAATCAAAGCTTTATCTTCAAAATTGTGGCTGTGGGAGTTTCGATTTGCCGGGGTGCGGGGGGGTGCATCCGAAATTTGAAATAAACTAGATCTGCGTATGGTATACAGGAACCTGCATGCCAAGTTTGGTGTCTCTAGCTCTTATAGTCTCTGAGATCTCTGTGTTCATACGGACAGACGGACAGACATACGGACATATCCAGTTCGTCTCGGCTGTTCATGCTGATCAAGCATATATATAGTTTGTATAGTAGGAAATGCCTTCTTCTGCGTGTTACATACATTTGCAGTACTTTATAACTCCCTTTTTCCCATTTTTAATGGGAACAGGGAGTAAGAAATGTGGTTCATAGTAAGAAACTTTAGACTGAATCAAATCCAAAACTGGCACAGTAGCAAAACAGATACCAATCTTATAGCCATGGTCATAAAGTTGAAGCCGTTATGAAGCATTCTCTCTCTCTTTTTATAGTTTGTCGACGTAAATCGTAATTTTTGCAGCTGTAACTTTCAAAATCAATTGTCATAAATTTTGGCGAGAGAGTCAAAATATAAAAGTTGCCATAAATCAATTAAATTGTCGACAGTTTGGTAACGTTTTCTTTTGTTTTGTTTGCTTTTTTGTAACGAATTGCAGTAGCCAACAAAAAAAAAAAAACAAAAAGCAAAACACAAAAGAGTCAAGTCAAAGATGCAGTCCAGAAAGCAAATTAAAAATTTTGATTCAATTGCACGATTTTGGTTGGTTTCCGCTTAATTTACAGCAAATGATGTATACGCCATGTAGTTAATTGTGTTTTTGTCAGCATAAATTGGCTTTTTTTGTTATTACTTTTTTTTGTTGTTGCTGTTGTTGTTGTTGTTGATTGTTGATTGGCTGTCAGCAAATACAAAATGTATCTTGAAGATGCGCGCACAAGGCCTATGTTGTTGCTACTGTGCAACTGCTGCTGCTGCTGTCTGGCGGCGCCGCCGTTGCGTCTAAGCTGGCTAATCAAGCTGGCCCAAACGGTAGCCGTGCATGACATGGCCAAAACGCATAGCCAACAAATTCAAGGTTCAATTGTTGCTCAAAAGATACATTGCCACCCAATCCAACTACCGCTGCTCCTCCTCCTCCTCCTCCTTCTCTTGTCTGTTTAGCTGTCTAAGTGCTTTGCGTGTGTGTTTTTGTTGTTGTTGCTGCTGCTGCTGCTGGGCAGTCAAGACAATTTGTTATTATTTGCTATTATATTTCGTGACGCTGGCAATTTTTTAATTATCACAACAGGCCATTGTATCTGGCAAATGTATCTGTATCTATAGCTGTAACCGTTGCTACATATGCCTCCCTTCAATTTGTTTTTCTTATAAACCACAAAACAAACTTTCACTGTGCTTAAGCAGGCGAAACTGAGTTTTTTCAATTGGCTTTTTTTTTAAGCAATACTTTGAAAAGTCTGTTTTTTATAAAGCATCAATGTCAGTTTGTTTGCAAGTTGTTGTTGTTGTTGTGCTAATAGTTACGCTAGAACCTTCACATATTGCAAATCTGAATTGTTAATTATATATATTTTTTTGTTTAGTATTTAACTGTGAAACGTCAACGAAATGCTAAAAATACATTTTGTGTTGACAATTTCCTTGCAGTTGACATTCAGTGTCTACACTAATGAACTCATGTATCTGACAGATACGCAATGAATCATCAAAGCTGCCGCTGTTGCGATCCAAGTGAGTGTGGCGCCCCAAGTCTATGGCCACAACACACACACACACATGCACACACATACACACATGTGTCGTACGTAATGCTGCCTAATGTTGTTTTGGCCAAAAAACCAAACAACAACAACAAAACGCATCAGCGCCGACCCACTTTGCGCACGACTCTGGCCAAATGGATGGATGCGTCCATTTATGGATCGTATCGGTTTGGATCGGGCGTGCGCTCCACTCGCTCGATAAATCACAAAGCTCACAAGCACGGCGAACACGTCAGTGGCTCATTATCTATTGGAATGATTAAACAACATTTAATTAAACTAAACTGTGTGCAAGTGCATGTCGCCAAAGGCAAATGCATACCGTGTAGGTCGCAGCTACTATCTCAAATGCATATCCAGTTACAGATACAGATACATTCGAAAATGTAAAGCTCAAGTCTTGACTAGAGTTGTTACGAATCGTTCGGAATATAGTCTATATAGAACTAGCTTAACTAAATTTATCCATTTAGGTTCTATTTGCTTATTTCATTCCTACTTCAGTTAAATTTGTTCATTTTTGAGTCAGTTTAAAGTTCCAGAGTTTTAAAGAATCGTTACGAATATGATTCTATACTTCGACCTTAACTTTATGATCCGTTTTAGCTCTATTTGTTAACTTGATTCCTACTTTAGTTCAATTTTTTTTCTTTTGAGTCAGTTTTAAGTTCCAAAGAGCTTTACAATCAAATGAACTTAAAGAACGAATGAACAAACACAAAGCTCAAGTCTGGACTACACTTAAAATGAATAGTTCGGAATATGATTCTATACTTCTGCCTTAACTTTATGATCCGTTTTAGTTCTATTTGTTAACTTCGTTCCTACTTCAGTTCAAATTGTTCTCATTTGAGTCAGTTTAAAGTTCCAAAGATTTGGCTAAATTTATCCATTTAGGTTCTATTTGCTTATTTCATTCCTACTTCAGTTAAATTTGTTCATTTTTGAGTCAGTTTAAAGTTCCAGAGTTTTAAAGAATCGTTACGAATATGATTCTATACTTCGACCTTAACTTTATGATCCGTTTTAGCTCTATTTGTTAACTTGATTCCTACTTTAGTTCAATTTTTTTTCTTTTGAGTCAGTTTTAAGTTCCAAAGAGCTTTACAATCAAATGAACTTAAAGAACGAATGAACAAACACAAAGCTCAAGTCTGGACTATTTGTTAACTTCGTTCCTACTTCAGTTCAAATTGTTCTCATTTGAGTCAGTTTAAAGTTCCAAAGATTTGGCTAGAGTCGTAGCGAATCGTTCGGAATATAATTTATATAGAACTAGCTTAACTCAATTGATCCGTTTTAGTTCTATTTCGTAATTTGACTTCTACTTCACTTCAATTTCTACTTTTGAGTCAGCTTAAAGTTTTAAAAAGCTTTACAATCAAATGAACTAAAAGAACGCAAAGCTCTAAGCTTGACTAGAGTTCTTACGAATCGTTCGGAATATAATTCTATACCTTAACTTTATGATCCGTTTTAGTTCTATTTCCTAATTTGACTCCTACTTCACTACAATTTCTACTTCTGAGTCAGTTTAAAGTTCCAAAAAGCTTTACAATCAAATAAACTATCAAAAAGGAACGAAAAACTGCCTGAACCAATTAGTTCATTGAACAAAACTTAAGCTGCTGAACTAATTCCAGCAATTGTACTGCAATAAACAGCTCTACACCTAACACGAAATCAGTTTGCTTCGGTCGTTGAACGATTTGCGTCCCACATAAGGTACACTGTGCGCCTGGTCTGGTCACACTGTGCATGACTGACATGACTTAGCGGCATGTTAAATGCAAATCTCTTTTTGGCTGCAAATGCCGACAATTGCTGCTGTTGCCGCTGTTGCTGCTGTTGCTGTTGTTGCTGTTGGCTGTGGGCAGCAACAGTTGCTGACACAAAAGTGCCGCTGCATTGCTCAAGCGACTACAGTGCAACTTCGGCATGACGACATTTACTTTAAGTGTTTGTGAACATGATAACCAAGTTGTAAAATTGCATTATACATTGCTCAATATAAAGTTAACTTTGTATGCAATATTTGTATGTGCATTTCTTTATCTCAAAGCAGCTCTCAACAATAAAGATCACTTTAAGAAAATAATACAGTTTGTTTCTATTTGATTAAAGATTCAAAAAGCTACAATTAAATGTTGAATTTATAATCTATAGATATTAATTTTAGTTGAAAAGTTTATCAAACATTTGTGAAATCTTCGAAATGCACTTGAATAAAATATTTTCATTTCATCATTTTATATTTTATTAAAACTCAACTTTCTGGGAAGTTAAATTCATTCTATTAAGCGAGCTCTGAAAAGGGATTCCCCTTAAATGTTCTCATTTTCACTTTGAACAACAAGTTGCGGATTGAATTCACTTGCATTTGATTAAAGATTGAATCAAGTTTTCATTCAGAAAACAATAAAATTTTTCAAAAATTTCAATTCCACAAAATGTTGCCAAACAGTTCTATATAACTTTTGTCTACAATTTCTAGTTAATATCAACTGTATCTATTATAAAATGCAATATTTAACTATTTATCTTGATTTAAATGTAATTTCTGTGCATTGTTCTGAGCAAAACAATAATTGCATCTAATTCTTTATGATAATATTTATTGATATTTTCAACACTAGCTTTTGTATTGCATTTAAGTAGTAGAAAAAAAAAAACGCCCAGGCAACTTGTTGAGAATTTCACCAAATGGAAAACTGGTTTGTGTAGGATTTTTATTTTAGGAATTTGGATGCTTACGTGACGCGGGTGCTGCGTCGTAGTTGTTGTTGTTGTTGTTATTGTTGGCCAGGTTTTCACAAGCGCCCAAACCGCTTTAGAAGGCGTTTTCAAATATCAATACTTGTATAGGAATATTATATATACTATATTGACTTTCTGACAGCTACAGAAACAATAAAGCCCAAATTTAGTAGACACAAACAGCAGCTGACTTTAACATTTATTGATATACCGGTAAGAATCTATAGAAACACACCCCCACCACCCCTTGAAAACCCCTTTGTTTGTCTCGCTTTTGAGTTTGTGTCTGGACTGTCGCGTATTTCACATTACAATTTAAATTGTATAATTTTGTACGCATATGATTAGAACGTGTTTAGCATTTTGAATACTGAAAAGACCTCAGCTGAGAAGGGCACTCAAAAATAATACAAAAAAAAAGTCACCAACACAGTTGAACGTACAGTTTCTTTTAAGTACACAAATACTATATAAATATAGTATTTACATATACTATATACTATTCGAAACCGATTTGCTTAATGAAAACCATTTGAATTGTGCTTTATGCTCACTTTCAACGCAATAAGCAATAAGCGATTAAAATTATAGCTGAATCAATAGTTTTATTTTGTAAATTTGTTGTCAAGGGGCAGGCTAAAAAATTGAGTTGCTCAATGAAACTGTTTTTGACATTTGTAGTTTGGATACAGTTGTTGCATACGTAAGTTGCGAGAGACACTGAATTGATATTGGGATAGATCACGAAGCTAATTGATGTTAAGTTGAGCAAGATAAGTTCTGTAAAAACTACGCCAGCTGCTCAGGGTCAACAAAATTAGCATAAATTGTTGGAAATTCCAAAAGATTTCGTTTTCAGCTGGAAATTATTACAATCTGTTGAAAATCTTGCTTAAGCGATGTTTAGACGTTGCAAGTTTTGCACGTTTTTTCATGCATTTTCAGCTTGCATTGTCTAAACAAGCAACTTTTCTCACGCGCAATTTATTTTCGTGTATTTTGCACAGAATTCGTTGCTGGAAACTATGCAAGATTTGCTACAAGTGCTGTAAAATTTGAAAAATTTGTGTAAAATTTGACGAATTAGTGTTGTAAACATGCCGAATTGCTCTTCAAAGTTGGTTTTCCTGTTTTTGTGAATATTTTTTTTATCAATACTGTAAATTTTACAGTGTAAACTAAGAGAACTGCAAATGTTCTTAATTTTGTTTTAACATTTGTTGATTTTTTTTCATTTTGAGCCCAAAACCAGCTTTTTTGATCCCTGTATCGCAGGGGTAGCAATATCGAAACATTTTCTTCCAGTATTATATCAAAATAGTGTTGCAAATGTGCAAAATAAGTGTTGTAAAACGCATTTCTTGCACAAACTGTTTAAACGAAGACATATTTTGAAGAAAGATCCTGCACTCAAGTTAATTACACGCAAGAATTGCAACGTCTAAACAGCTCTTCAAAAAATACTCGCTCAATTAAAGTAACTTTTCTACAGCAGCCTAAACATTCAGCTTTAAAAATGTTTAAATTTTCATTGCGCTATAAATGAATTTTGCACTTTTGATAAATTGTTAAATAATGAACATAATTTCGCAAGCATTGCCAATTGAACTTTATGTTAAATAAGTAAAAAAAAAAAAATGTAGTTTATTGTTTTCGTATTTAGTATAAAAATAATTAACGATGTGTAACCAGCTGATAAAGTTGGTTGTTTTTTCGCTGATGTGTTAATTAAAACCAAGCTAAGCCATTAATTCGTATTAAAATGTCATATGAATTAAATATTTGTTTATGAAACGCATTTTAAAAGCCAAGTGTAAAAGATAAACATAAAATGCAAATAAAAATAATATATAAAAAACTTAATGAGATATTTACCTGTGTACGCTGAATTGATCGAACTCAAATTGTCATCGCTTTCACGACTCATGCTGTTTGTATCTAAAAATAAAACCGAATAACGTATAACGGAAGCAAAGAAAAAAGAGAAGAAAAATTATATATATATGTATAAGAAATAAGAAAAGAAAGATCAGGCAAATGAGCATAACAATAATATAACAAATAACAATAACAATAAAAAAAACGTTTCTTAAAAAAAAGTACATGCTGACCAAATGAGTTAAAAATTAAATTAAAATTAAAGCTACTTACGCTTAACAAAAGGAATATACTCGTACCACAACAACAATAACAAAAAGGGCGGCGATACAAGAAAATGCGAAAATTAGTTGATATTCAGGCCAAAAGCAACGGGCCAAGTCAGTTAATTGGCCAAGAAAGCAAACGGCGGCAACAAAAAACTGCAAATAGCAATTAGTAGCCGGTAAAGTTTCCGACTCGAACTCAAACTCAAACTCGATATATATACATATCGTATATAGTATAGGTGTCGTTTGTAGCTCTGGGGTGTGTTTTATTGTAAATGTGTGTGTGTGTGTGTGTGTGTGTGTGTTTGAGCTGGAACAAGCGCAGTTAACAAATTGCACAGTTAAGCAAGTTATATAAACAACGCGCTTCGCTGAGATAACCAGAGATAGTCAACAGGTGAATGTAGCTCAGTTTACAAAATAATATAAACATATGCAAAGTCAAAGATACTTAAGATTTTCAAAACAAGATACTCTTGACAGCGCCAGCATCTTTAGCACAATCCATCAATTTGAAAAAAACCTTCCAAACGAAACACGTTTCGCAAAAAAACGAAACTATTCACAATTCTTAATGACCTATTAACAAAAAATAGTACGTCAATGCGAAATTCTCTTTTGACTCTGGCCAATCAATGAGTTTTTTTTTATTCGTGTTTTGAAAATTATTCGTTTGCAAATTGTTGACGTATGCTGAATTAAGTATTGCTCAGTAGACAGAATAAAAGATTGGATGTTTATATTACTTTGAATTAATACTAAAATAGACATATTATAATAAATGATATTTGTATTTAAATTTGCTTTTTATAAACATAATTTGACGCTTTTCTTTAACAACTCATCAAGCCATCAAGCCATCAAGCTATTCATTTTGTTAAGCCTCTTAAATGTTGAAATCTTTTCACTTTAATGCTATATACTTAATTTGGCATAAAAAAAGACGTTTGTAATATTAAAATATTTTATTATTATTTAAGTTTCTTTAGGTTTTTATTTAAACAAATAAATTCCAAAGCTGTTGCCAACAAATTTACAAAGTCGCCCAGATAACTTTGTGTTCTAAAGGCTTATATCAGATTATATATCTATATATCAGGCCTCTTCTGAATTCCAATTCCGATTAAAGCTTGCGGAAACGGATTTGATTGCTGTTCTGAATTCCAGAAAATATCAAACTTTTACTTAAATTGATGGTCAAACTTAAGAGAATTGAACAAAAATACAATTGCCACGCCCACTTCTGATTCCGCAAAGAGGCTAAAAAAAGAGTATATCGCAGTCGGGTGTCTCCGTTTGCAACGTTCTTACTTGTTTTTATAATGGATTGAAGTCAAATTCTGTAAAACAGAAACGAAAACGTGCAGGCAAACGTGACTGTTCTCGATTCAGCACTTGAGAACTAAAACTCGGGTTCGAACTTGGTTACGAAAAGGTGAAAACGAAACCATTTTGATCGGAAATCAAAGCTGTAATTCGTAAATCGTAAGGAATTCATGCGCTTTTTCTTTTCAAACAAACTTTTTGTGTGTTAAAGTATAAAATACCCATCAAACCGGACTTACGAAGATATGTTAAAGACATGTTTTATAAATACCATTTAAGATTAATAACAATAACACAATGCTATTTAAAATTCACTTTTCTTTTCATCAAAATATAGTACAGGGTATCTTTTATTCAAGCAATTCTCAACTGCAGCAACTGATTTGCTGAATAATTAACAACAAAATGAAGCACGACAACTCGCAGAGTAAACAAAACGTGTGAGGCAAAACCACAAAGCTGTATATATAGAATTCAGTTATTATTTATTGTTATTTCTGTTGATGTTGTCTGCTTAACTGATTGAACATTAATAATATAATAATATATCCCATATGTACAACTCAATTGATAGGCAAACAGTTGCCGCGTGTCTCTACAGTTGGAAAGAAACAACAACTTAATTACTTCTTTTTTGGTGCTTTGTGTCGAAAATTATGAAAAAGAGTTTACAAATTTGGTCATATACAATTAAGACTTGAAGTAATTTGTTTACTTTTGAACGCTGTTCAACTTGAAAAGGTATTTCAATAATATTTGACTTGCTTAAAGCTAAATTCTTAAGAAAATACTTGCAAGTTTTGTAACTTTGTCAAAACTAATGCGATTTATATAAATTGATTTGCCTTTTCAAATGTCAGTTTTAGATTTGTAATCAATTTGATTTGATCAAAGTTAGTATTAAAAGGTTAAAAAATCAATTTGAAGGCGGTCAATTTATGCCATAACAATAACACGACAATGTACTATTATTAGTTTTGTTTTTGTTTTTTGGAAATTTTATACAAATTATGCAACCCACACGCGATTGAAAGTGGTTTTTTTGGGGTTGGGCATTCAATCAACGATCTGCGATCAACAATCAGTGGGCGATCAGCAAATTGTTAACTGTTTTTTTTTTTTGGAGTAGCTAACAAACAAATCGGGGCATTAATATCTTTATTAAGCGGCAGATATTAATGATTAGATGTTTGCAAACTATAATTGTTACCTTCCTCAAGATATTTTTAAGTATTATTAACTGTTAGAAACTGATTCCGATTCCAAGATTATAATTGTTGATTTCCTCTAGAACTGCTAGAAACTGAACTCGATAAGACTTGTTCTGGTTTTTCACATTTCGCAACATCTTATGGAATTGAAAGTTCGATAAACGTTGAAAGTTTTCTAATTTTTGATGTGCTGTTAAGAAGAAACTCAAATCAACTCTTCTTCAAATGCAACTTAATTCCATATGGATATTTCCGGAAAAAGGTCCACCAGCGCCGAAAACTTCAAAGTCTTTATTACTGCCCATTACTTTTGAATTATATGCTTTAATCGATGTAAATTGTTAGATATTGATGAAATCTGACTATTTATAATCCTGTTTAATAACTATCATGAGCAAATCGACTGCAATCTGCAAAAGCGCTTTTTGCTCTTATTTTGCTCATTTTTAGACTGTTTTCTCTTTAAAATTTAAGTTGTCATATGAGATGATACTTGATGAAAGCAATTTCATAAGCATTCAATAGCATCAAGCACTAACTAACAAATATGACAAGCAATCAATTTAACCAAGCTTAACTGTTAATATTCAAGTGCAAAGTCAATGGAAATCGATGTCACGTTCGCGATAGTTGTAAATTTAAAAAAGAAAGAAACTATCCAAATTATTTCAAAATTATAAATAAATATTGAAAACTACATTATTTCTTTATAGTTTAAAGTTATTATCCATTAAATATTTCATTCAAATTCGCAGACTTTTTCACATTTGCAGATACTCTCAAACGAGACTTCTATATTTTGTAACGTTCGCGATCGCTGGCTTTTCTTAAGTATTCTGAAAACCTCAAAGCTATGGAATTTGACTTTTGCATTGAAAAATAGTGCACCTAAAAAACAACTTAACCGCAACAAACAAAATTTAAAAAAAATATGCTTTTGTCATTTTATTTTCAATGTAAATGCGTACGAATGTAACGTTCGCGTGCCTGGAAATGCCCATATGCAAAATCTTCACAGAAATGAAATTTAAATAAGATAATTCTGCGATTTCGTTAAGTTAAACAAAGATTTAACACAACTGACAGTTTTTAGGCAGCACAACACTTAACACTATGTGAAATGAAAATTTGAAGTGCCACGTTTAATAATTACAAAAAACGTTTAAGCTGTAGCTTTTTTGCAGTAAGTGACACATTAATTTATTTGCGTTTAGAACAATAACGCATTTAACAACAAACAATAATAATTAAAAGCGCACAACAACAAATGGGAAAACAGCAATAAAAATAAAGCCATTTGCAAGTGTTTAAAATTGTTGCTTAATTGTTTAAACGCAAAACTCTTGTCGGTTAGACAGTTGAAGATCTTTTGAAGTGATGAAGAAAGGAAGTTTGTTAAGTATTGGGGATGTATGATTGTTTAATATTGCTGTTTTATGCAAATTTAATAAGTTTTAAGTAAGAAGTCAAGTAAAATGAAGACAAAAGTTGATTGTAACTATAAAGTTGGGTGGTCCACTGCCTGCCATCTAAACATAATGAACTCTGTCATTAGGCGCACATTACAAGCTCAAAAGGTTAATAATTCATTAGAAGAGCAGACAGCAACAAAAGCAGCATAATAATATCTGAACAGGTAAAGTTGATTGTTGAATCAGCGCAAAGAAAACAACAACAACAACAACAATAATAGGTTTGTTTACGCTAAAATGGAAGCCGCGTAGAAGCAGCTTAAGAATCTTTTTTTTTTTGGCAAACGCAAAGAAAGCAGCGAAGCGAGCAAAATAAATACCACAGAAAACAAGTAAGAACGTTGCAGTTGGGTTGTCCCGACTGTGATATACTCTATTTTCTGTACGTTAAATAAATTAAATTTTTGTAAAGACTACTTATATACTTATAAACTGTACTAAAAGTGAGTTTGGTTGAGTTTTTTTTTTAAAAACAAAAGAGTTTTTCATACAAAAACTTAATTTCAACTGATCGTTCCTATGGCAGCTATAGAATATAGTCGTCCGATTTTGATGAAATTTGGTCAGCATATATAAACTGTCCTCAAACTTAGGTTAAGTGAGTTTGTAGGAGTTATCTTGAAAAACAAAAAAGTTTTCCATACAAAAACTAATTTTTCAATCGAATGTTCCTATGGCAGCTATAAGATATAGTGGTCCGATCTGGCCGATTCTAACACTTTGTGTGCCTATAGTATATATCAACATATATACCAAATTTGGTTGCTCTAGCTGGACAGACAGACGGACATTTCACAAGCCCATTTGACACTCTTCCATTTTGAAAAACAGAGTATAAAAAGAAGATGCTATATGATATTTCATTT
This sequence comes from Hirtodrosophila cameraria, assembly GCA_949708635.1. Taxonomy (NCBI): domain Eukaryota; kingdom Metazoa; phylum Arthropoda; class Insecta; order Diptera; family Drosophilidae; genus Hirtodrosophila; species Hirtodrosophila cameraria. Next base: position 72,812,021 of record OX453090.1, on the reverse strand, counting down.
TAAGCTGTTGTTGTTAAAAATGATTGTTGGCAAAGAGTGGAAAAATAAAATGCCATTTCACAGCAGACAAAATGTACAAATGTTTAAATGTTCAAGCGAAACTTATGCAAAAAGTTTTTTAAACATTAAAAAAAAAGCAAAACCAAACATGGTGGCTCACAAAAATTAATTAACCAAATGCGGCAACACCTCAACGCGGCCAAAATAAAAAAAAAAACTGTAATTGAATTATAGAGGCGCAGAAAACCAAAAACAACAAAAACAACAAAAAAAAAGTAAAAGGTGCCGGCGGAAAAACAAAAAAGCGATTTTTGAGGCGTGTGAAATGCAATTAGCAAAGCGACTTGATTGCCATAATGCCACAATTAAAGCATTGTAATATTTATAGCATGTAATGTGCAGCAGGCTAATGCTGCGTATGCGTAATTTGACAGCACTAAAATATTACTCATACGCCACCTACGCGGATGCGCAGCAATGTTCTAGAACAAATACAAATACAAAACTTGAGCTGAGCTCATTGCGCTCAAAATGGCTACAAATAAATAATAATAATAAACAAATACGATATGTAAACAAACACAGACACACACAAAACCGAGAATGACGCCAGAATCTATTGTTAACAACAAAAATGTTGAACGAAAAACCCATCAAAATATCTGCTGCCAATAGTATACTATACTATAGAAATGGATAAGCTGGATGCGCACGCGCTTTCAATTTAACACTTTTCTTGAGCTGCTTTACAAATATGGCTAAAAGACTCGTAAATCGCCCACAACTTTTCAAATGTTCTCAAGAAAATAGTATATCATTTTTCGATAGGTTTTTTATTTGTGTGTAAGCGAGGGAGTTGACTTCGTCACGTTGTCTTCATATGGGCGAAGTGAGAATTAAGTATTGCAAGTTGTTTTCTTATGGGCGAAGTGAGAATTCTACACAAGATATATTTTTTGCGTCGCAGCCTAAATTTAGCTAAAACAAAGTTCAGAAACAGTTGGCAGCATTGAAACACTTTTTAAAACTTTAAGTGCATTTATAAACAATTTAGTTTTGTTGTTTTTTCAGTTTGTATTGTTAATGTTATGCAAAGATTTGCCTTTGAAAGAGTTGGAAAAAAAACAATTGTAAAACAACTTAGTGAACGACTGTAGCCTAGGCATTCTGCTGTGACACACAAAACCTCGGGTTCGATGCCCAGTCAAGAAAACCGTGTTACGTTTACGTATCACCGTCAATGTTTAAAAGCCAAGCCAGTGATTTATATTTTCCAGGGGAATCCCATGATAATCACACATTAAATACAAAAAAAAAAAAAAAGAAAAAAATAAACACTTAACTCATTTAAAAAAGAAAATAGTTTGGTATATTTTGCTAAAACAATGCAGTTGAAATATTCTCAAAATTAATTGCATAACATTCCATAGCAACATGCCGGCTTGTTCTGAATTTCATACATTTTTGAAAAGTAAAAAAATTTTCGATTTCCATTTGGAAAGGTTTCGTTTGCAGTTTCTCGAAACCCAAATCGAACCCGAGTTTTGAAAGCAAAATCTAAATTAAGTACTAGATATGTAACTTGATTTTAATTTAATAAAAAAAATGAATTTATTTTTTTCTTAATAAGCTAAAAACATAAGAAAACTAAGTTTAGGAATATCTTTTTTGAATTTCTGTGTAAACTGACAATAACTTTTCATTTTGCAGCCAAAAAGCAAAGTTTTTAAAACTGAACATAAAAATTTGACGTATTGAGAAATGCAGAACAACAATCAAATTTCAAACTGAATACGTAGCTCGCCACAAAGCTGCTTATGTAATTAATATTATGTCATTTGCATTTTAGATAATGTCGAAATGCATTTATTTATAAGCTCTTTAAGCGTCTGCTGTCAAATGTTTAAAGCTAGATTTCTAAAAATGTTGAAATGTATGTTATTGTTTATTATTATTTTATTTATATATTTATTTTATTTACTATAATGTTGAAAAACTCTGTTTTTGATACAAGTCTTATTTATTTATGTATTTAAGTTTTTTTTATTATTATTTATATATTTTTTTTTAGAATGTTCAGTTAAACAGAAAAAGTTGTACACACAAAGCTGTTGGTACATGTTTTCCCCTAGTTTGCATATTATATTTTAAGCATCGTTATTTAAATAGCTTTTAAAATTGCTGCAGACTACACCGAGCGTTCTTTAAGAGTTGATAAGACAAATCCTAAGTCAATTTTCTGATTCAGTTGAACAAATAAAACTAAATTTGAAACTTCTAGCTATCTTATTTACATTTGCAGCTAAAGATAGGCACTTTAACCAAAATGTATATTTAAACGCACATTAATCTTAAAAGGTTTCAAAATAAAAGATCTTGTTTTAACTACTTTAAGTTGGAAAATTGAATCCACAATTGCAATTTAGACTCATGTTGAGTTACCAATTTGTGATTTTTATAACAACGTGTAGAACTAGTAAATTTTTGGACTGGCAATGCTGAGCAAAGAATGAAAATAAAAAAAAAATAAATAATGTTATTTTGTGAGTCTTTATCAGTTGTCAAGAGCAGCCGACTGCGATAGTAACAAAAAAATACAACAACAAAATACAAAAGTAATACACAAAAATTCGTTTGCTGATAAAATGCCATTAACAACAACAGCAACAACAACAATATAACAACAAACAAATATGCCAAAGCAATTGTCTCGTCTAATGTTTATATACACGTACAAATTGTACAATTGCCAAATAATGTGTAGAGCAGGTCTCAGAAAGAAAAAAAAGACAACACAACGTTGTCCAAAAGTTGCGTCCGGCCAAAAAGAAAGCCCAATTGGACAGTAGAAAGTTGTTGGCAGCAAGTTGAAGAAGAGCCATAGAATTTGCATAAGGTATTAGCCAAGTAAAACGATTTGGCTAAAAGACAACACATGCCAAAAAATTGCCCACAAATTAACAATTAAAAATACCAAAAAGCTGTTTTTTGCGCAATTTATGCAAATATTATTTATGTTTATTGTCAAAATAGCTAAAAAAAAAAGAGTTGAATTGTATGCGACAGTTACCAAATTGTATGTTATTTATGCCCTGCAAACAAGTGTTGAGAGTGGGTATAACAGCCAAACAACCTGCATAATTGTGTAAGAGCGGAATACATAAATAACATTTGTTAAAAATAGAGCACAAATGACGCATTTGGTCAAATGCCTGCCCCTATAATGTCAGAATGCGACCTTCAGCAAACCCAAATGTACTTTCAAGTTCATAAAAAATACATTTTTTTACTTCTGAGTTTGCTGATATTGAGTAGAATTGTACTTAAGAGTTATATTTAGTGAACTAGGAAGGAACGATTAAGCCGAAGGAACGATTAAAACGAAGGAACGATTGAATGAAGGAACGATTAGAACGAAGGAACGATTAGAACAGGGAAACGAAGGAACGATTAGAACGATTAGAACGAAGGAACGATTAGAACGAAGGAACGATTAGAACGAAGGAACGATTAGAACAAAGGAACGGTTAGAACGAAGGAACGATTAGAACGAATAAGTTCAATGAACGACTGAACAAACTTTTGAGACTTGGAATCAGTTGAAGGATAATGAGAGTCAAATGACTATAATGAACAATAATCCAAGAGAACGTTCACTCGATCATTCCAAAGACTAGTTCAATCGAACTAAGTCTGAGTGTTTCCATAAAACTTTAAAAAAGTTATTTTATTTTCAAAAAGTAAATTTTTGTTTTAGTTTTGGGATATATGCAGCTTTTTTAAAGTTCTGTGTTCGATTTGCAGTCAACGATAAAAGCAAATATTGTGTGAAACTTCGGACAACATTTTGTGAAATTGAAATTTCAAAATTGTATTTAGGTAGTGAATTGAATTCCATATGATAAAAACTTTATTCAAACCATAATCAAATGCAAGTGAATTCAATTCGCAAAATCTTGTTAAAAGTGAAACTGACAAAATTTAAATGAAATTCAGACAGGTAATGTTTTACCGAAAGTGGAAACACAAAAGTGGAAATCTCAATCCGAATGAAAACTTTATTCAATCTTTAAACAAATGCAAGTGAATTCAATTCGCAAAATCTTGCCAAAAGTGAAACTGAGAAAAATTGAAAAGAAATTCAGGCAGGTAATGTTTTACCGAAAGTGGAAACCGAAAGTGGAAACCGGAATGTGATTGGAAACTTTATTCAAACTTTAATCAAATGTTAATGAATTTAATCCGCAAAATCTTGTTAAAAGTGAAAAAGAAAACACTTAAAGAAAACTCAGTTTCACATTATTTTATCAAATGTGGAAGCCGGATTGCATTATAATGTTTTCTGTAGACTAATTGCCAACTATGTTCGTTTTTTTTACAGGGTATAATCCCTGCTTATCAGAAATCAACAATACTTTGTTGCCTTTACAACAGTCTGTCTATTTTGATGCAGTCAAAAGTTAAATAAACAATAATACATATTTATACCTAATTAGCGGTTAACCGCAAATTTCAATACAGCAACAAATCCGGCTCGTTGTTGTTGTTGTTGTTGCGCTTTTACTTGACATGCGGCGACAACTTTGTTGTAGTTTTGAATTTTATGTCTATCGAAACGAGTAAGGTTAGTATATTGTGGCCAAAACAAAATACATGCGCCATGTGATTCTCAATGTTGGAGACAAACTGGAGACATACGATCGAAACGTCTGAGAAAACAAAACGCTTTTGGCCCATTTAATATGTCCAAAGTGTAGCTACAAAACGCTAACTAATTGCAATCAAATCGATTTGTTAACAATTCGAAAAGTGTCTATAAACAGTAAACTAGCAACTAACAATTAACAATAAAACTAGAATAGCAAACTATAAGAAATGCTTTTGTGAGCGAATGTGGGGAAATCGGATAAAGAAACCTTGATATAAAACATGCTAAACTAACAACTATGTAAAACGTTTCGAAATCTTGTCATAAGTTCTTAGAACGCGCCCAGAAATTCAAAAGGCAACATAAAATTGATATTTTAATAAAAATAGGCCAAACCCACAAAAGACATTAAATCTGCGCACTACAAAGATAATAAATTTGGGTATAGATAGCAAAAAACAAGTAAAAATGCTCTAGTCGAGTATGCCCGACTATGAGACTCCCTGCTCCCAACTTTCATTTCAAGCAGTTCAGAGGCAACACAAGCAAGCAGTGCACTTAACTTGTCCAGTGCATGTCAAACTGTTGCTTCTGCCTGCTGAGAAGGGGGTAATAGTTTCTTCCATAAGTTTTGTGTTATTAACCCGATCGAAATGAAGTTTGCGCAGCTGATCAACAATGATAAAACATATATGTGTATCAAAAATCAAAGCTTTATCTTTAAAATTGTGGCTGTGGGAGTTTTTTGCGAATTGCGGGGGGTGTGGGGGGTGCATCCGAACCTGCATGCCAAGTTTGGTGTCTCTAGGTCTTATAGTCTCCGAGATCTGTGTGTTCATACGGAAGGACAGACGGACAGACAGATGGACATGGCTAGATCGACTCGGCAGTTGATGCTGATCAAGAATATATATAGTTTATATAGTCGGAAATGCCTCCTGCCTGTACCACACATTTGCAGTACTTTATAACACCCTTTTTGCCATTTTTAATGGGAACAGGGAGTAAAAAGTAGTAACTAAGTAAAGTTTTACAAATTATCTTATCGCTAATGCAATAAATAATAAACAAAAGTTGTGAAATAAAACAAATATGAAAAAATATTAAAAAAAACTCAACTTTTTCAATTTAAAAAGACAGCTGCTAAGCAAGAATCAAGGTCAATCAAAAGAAACAATCGATCTGGAAAAGCATAATATATGCATGCATATAGAAATAAAAAAAAACCAAGTCAAATTTCAAAAAGTACATTTCACAGCACAAACAATATTCGAATATATTCCTTTTAGGGCAACACTGAGGACAACAACAACAACAACAGCTCGTTCAAAAAAGGGTCACAACTTTTACTTTTAGAGAGGTTTTTTTTGTGTTTTTGTTTTTTTTTTTTGACTTTTGTGTCTCATTTTGCTTTCGCTTCACGCTTATCAAAATTCACCTTTTTCAAAATTTATAACAGCAAAATTGTAGCTTGAGTTTTGGACAGATCAATTCAAAATTGTATTCAATTTTTTAGCACTATATAATTGTGTATATAGCCGTATCGTTCAGTTGAAGCCAGTGTCGGCCAAAGCTATTGCCCGCATCTGTTGAGCAGTATCTCAATAATCAAACAAAAAAAACGCGTCCGTCTCGCAAAAAGTCGTTGAAGTAACTGAAAAGCCAAAGTTTTGCAAAAGTGCCAACAGCGTGAGAAGTTTAACAATTGCGAGCTTTGCGAGAGCGCAAAGCTAGACAGAAAGAGAGCGCGAGAGAGCGTACACGAACCGAGCTTTGTAGCGCAGTGTGGCTGTTGTTTCTCTATGTGTGTTTCTCTATGTGTCTGTGTGTGTGTGTGTAGCACAATGTTTTTATTGAATAAACGAAGACACGAAAAACCGTAAAGCTATTTTTTTTTTTTAATTTAGCTCGTAACACGGACGCGTACTTTTAATAATATTTTTCGCAAACAAAAGCGGAGCGCTGATCGTCTCTTTATTACGGGGCAAAGCTCTAGAAAATGTTGCCACACTGTCCAGATGTTAATGTTAATGTTATTGTTAATGCGATGCATTGCGTTTTGTATGCCCTGTATATTCAGTTAAAAGGTAGAGTTGCATCGAATCAGTCCAACTTAGTTCGATTGCAAGAATCGTGGTGCTGAACGAGTGAACGCAGTCTTCATTATACTCATTTGAGTCACATTATCGTTCAACTGATTCCGAGACTCGAATTCTTTCAGTCGTTCATTGCAGTTCTGATTCCGCGTCTCAAATTCGTTCAGTCGTTCAGTTCTGATTCCGAGCCGCAAATTCGTTCAGTCGTTCATTGCAGTTCTGATTCCGAGTCTCAAAATCGATCAGATGTTCATTGCAGTTCTGATTCCGAGTCTCAAATTCGTTCAGTCCTTCAGTTTTGATTCCGAGTCTCATATTCGTTCAGTTGTTCATTGCAGTTCTGGTTCCGAGTCTCAAATTCGTTCAGTCGTTCATTGGAATTCTGATTCCGAGTCTCAAATTCGTTCAGTCGTTCATTGCAGTTCTGATTCCGAGTCTCAAATTCGTTCAGTCGTTCATTGCAGTTCTGATTCCGAGTCTCACACTCGTTCAGTCCATCAGTTTTGATTCCGAGTCTCAAATTCGTTCAGTCCTTCAGTTCTGATTCCGAGTCTCAAAATTATTCAGTTGTTCATTGCAGTTCTGATTCCGAGTCTCAAATTCGTTCAGTTCTTCATTGCAGTTCTGATTCCGAGTCGCAAATTTGTTCAGTCGTTCATTGGATCACTGATTCCGAGTCGCAAATTCGTTCAGTCGTTCATTGCAGTTCTGATTCCGAGTTTCGAATTCGTTCAGTCGTTCATTGATTCCAAACGACGAAGGACCGAATCCAAGAACTCCAATGAGTTACTGAACCAATTTAAAACCCGAATCCGAACTCCAATGAACGATTGAATGATTTTGGGATTCAATTGAACGATTTCTGAGATTTGAACCAGTTCAACAATAATAAGATAAATGATTTAATGAACCATATTTGGGATTCGAATTGAACGATTCAACGATAATGTGATTCAAACGACTCAAATAAAAATGAACAACTGAACTAGTTCACTGAATTGATCTGGAAAGTATTGTACAAGTTTAGTTACATGATTAAAGTACATGAACATTGTAATGTGCTTCATTTAATCAACTTTTAATTATTGAAACCTTCAGAAACAGTTGAAACTCCTTTGAGGGTATCTGCTCGCCTCTCGATTAGAATATTCTCAGTTGGTATTGGAAATGGGTGCGTAAACTGATTGATGATCATGGCGCCCATATAATGCTGTCTGAGTCTGAAGTTGAATTGCTTTTGGTTTTTAACTTTTAGCTTTTAGCTTTTAGCACTTATCGCAGAAAAAGACAATAAATGCATGTTATTTCCGGCGTCTGATTGTAAGGAATAGGAATTTCGAAATGCACTTGTATTACTTTCTAGGCAAATTAGTGTTCCAATTAAAGCAACTATAAATAAAAGTCTATAATGATGAATAGTGTTCGTGAATCATTAAAGGTCTGCTACGTGTAATGATATTTGTTTATAATGAAAGGTCAGTTTTTACAGACTTAAAGGTCAAATGATTGGCATGAGTTGTTACTTTGTAAGTTGAAGTACATGTTGCATTAATCCAAAGCTCACGAATGTACCCATCCATTATAGGCTTAGAGGCTTAGTCGATTCGATCTTAAGTCTAAGACAAATTGAGCTTTCAGTTTTGTTTTGTATAACACATATATTGATCATATACCATTATAGAGAACGCGCTTGTTTCCCCCGATCAAGATCAATAAAATGACATAAGCATTCAACTAGAAAACAAAACGTTAACGAGAAAGTCTAAAAAAACAAGATGGGAACCAGTCAAATGGGAGATGAGGGAGGGCGAGCCTCTCTCTGTCGCTGTCTCTGTCTCTGTATCTGTGTGTGTTTGTGTATGTGTGTGTGTATGTGTGTGTGTCTGTGTGTGTCAAATGCGCAGTGCAAAACTTGACAAAAATACATTAAGCAACAACAATTTGTGTGTCATCATCGACTCGCCTGACAGAAAAATAGACTGACATTTAGACTAGAGTTGCGTCCATCCGATGTGAACTAGTTCGAAAGACCTGGTCATTTAATGGAACCATTGAACTATATCTTCGATTATAGTTCTTTTAGTTAATTTTCTTCCTATGATTGATAGAACTAAAGGAACTAAAAACGATGAGTTTCTGTTGTGGAAAGGAACTTATGAAACGATTAGTTCTTTCATCCGAAAAGGAACTAAAGAAAAAACTATTTCTAGTAAGACTAGAGTTGCGTCAATCCAATCTGAACTAGTTCGAATGAATAAACAGGCTTTTGAATGGAACTATTGAACTATATTTTCGATTATAGTTCTTTTAGATCCTATTCTTGCTATGAATGATGGAACTAAGGGAACTTAAAACGATTAGATTCTGTTATCGGAAAGCAACTAAGCAACGAAAGGGAACTAAAGGAGAGATAGTTAATTATATTATAGAATGGAACTAAAGAAACGATTACTTATTTTATCAGAAACGGAATTAAAGGAACGATTAGTTCTGTTCATCGGAAAGGAACGATTAGTTCTTATGTTTGGAAAGGAACTAGAGGATTAATTAGTTATTTTATCCGGAAAGAAACTAAAGAAAAGACTAGTTCGTTTATCTGAAAAGGAACTATGGAAACGATTAACTTTTTAAGCCAGAAAGAATGAAAGGAAATGATTAGTTCGTTTATCCGAAAAATAACTAAATTGAAAGAATACTTCTTTTATCTTAAAAAGAACAAAAGGAACGCTTAGTTCTTTTATCCGAGAATAAACTAGATAAACGATTAGTTCTTTATTCTGAAAGTGAACTTAAGAAACGGTTAGTTCTTTTATTCGAAACAATTTTTATCTTCACCCGGAAAAGTACTAATGGAAACGATTAGATCATCTTTACGGAAAGGAACTAAATTAGGATTAGTTCTTTCATTTGGAAAGGAACTTAGGAAAATATTAGTTCTTTCACGCGGAGAGGATTATACGAAACGATTAGTTTTTTTTTAATCGAAAACGGCTGTTATTTTATCCGAGAAGAAACTGAAGGTTCCTATGCTGAAAGGGAAAGATTAGCTAAATTAACCGAAAATAATCTTAAGAAAAGATTAGTTTCTTAACTGGAAAGAAACCTAAAAAAATCTTAGTTCTTTAATCGCAAAAGGAACTACTTATCAAGAGGAACTATAATGCCCAACTCTGTCTATATAATATAGACAGACTGAACACAGAACACCAAACACAAATTCAATTATGAGTGCTACATTTTCTAAGCAGCCGCAGAGCAGCCCCACACAGAGCAGAGCACAAGCAAATGATAATGATGATGCCTGCACCCGTCCCGTTCCCTTCCGTCCCGTTCCACCGGCCGGTGTGTTCAGTGAATCGTTGTTCGGCGAATCGGAGAATCGGGTGCGGGTTTTGACATTGAGTGCTGAGAGATAAATGACAGGTACACGCAACTGATTCACTTTCAAGTGCTTAGTATATATAAAATGCCCTTTTAGAGTGAGAGTTGCAATCACTTAATTATTAATTATAAATTATAAAGCTTACACAAAATGCATTGAGGGTGCAATCGACCAAATATTTATGCTAAAATATTTATAAGTTGCTGAGTCAAAATAGATGCCAGAGCGAATAAAATTAAAAATTGATGATAGTTTCAACGAATTCTGTTAAAATTTTTGATATTATAAATGTAATTAATTATACGAAAATATTAATTTGTATAATAGAAACAATTTTATTATTAAATGTAAATATTAAGTTTCAAATAAATGCAATCAATATTTACTTAAAACCATACTGATCATATACAAATATCGATATTTATTTTATGAATTGATAGTCTTGACATTGCAATTGTCTGGTTTCAACTGAATTCAAAAGAATCCAAAGTTTCTTTTTCGGATGAACACTTCAATAAAGCGATATCGATTAGATAAATTTATCGATATTAACTTAAAAATGAAATCGATAGTGCTATTTTTCAACTCAAATATACACATTAAAATGATCAACTGTACTAGACACATAAAAATGAGCTTAGGGGTTTTCTCGGTTGAGTTTTCGATAGTCCGATATCGATAATATAAAGAAATCGATACTATCGATAGTGCCCTTGACTGTTTTTCAGCTCAAATAGACGCTTTAATATATGATCTATGGTTTTTTTTTCGGTTGAGCACACCGATAACGAGTTGGAGAAGACATCAATATTGACTTTAAAAGTTAATCGATACTATCGATAGTGCTATTAACTGTTTTCCAACTCAAATATACACATCAAAATAATAGCCTATGCTAGTCACATAAAAATGATCATAGGATTACAATAAGATAAAAATATTGTTATTGATTTCAAAAATAAATCGATATTATTGATAATATTATCGATTATTTCTCAAATCAAATTGGCACATCAAAATGTACGATTTTTCAGATGAACCGCTATTAATAAGATAAACACATTGATAATGATTGAAAAAAAGAATTGATACTATCGATAGAGCTATCGACTGTTTATCAACACGAAATTTTTTTTTAGCTTTTATTCTGATCAAGCAAATCCGGCAATATTCTATAGAATCAACTGTAGAAGTTATTTTTAGTAAGTCAAATTTCTGTGATTTGTTCAGGGATAACATTTTTCATATCAAGTTCGATAATTTAACACCTTAGTGCATTAATCGATTGTGAAAAATAAGCAAAAATGTATCGTAATAATCATAAATAATGACAAACAAAGCTTGCTTTCAATATAAACTCTATAAATCTTAACTTATTCAGCCAAATTAAAGAATAAATCAATTTTAAGGGTATACAAAGTTCGTTGAATCTATGCACGAAAAGTTGACGCGTTTTTGGGATTAGAGAGCTTAGAAAATTGGAAACAAGACACTGCCGTTTGGCTTTCCAAGCTGCGGTTGCATTGACTATTAACAAATGACTGCTATCAATTGGATGAGCGTTGTAATGGCAGACCGCGAGGATCGGGCAATCGATCGATCTATTTATAAATAAATAGTAAATAGTATAGTAAATAAACATATATGGGCTATTAGGTCGATCCACAAATACAATCGATATGCGAACTGCGATACTCACATGGAGTATTCTGCGGTTTGGCACAATTACGTGAATGAAATATGTTTATAGACGCCTCCGTGCAACAACTCAGCTCAGCTCAGTTTAGATCGACTTAATTAAATAGTAGCCGCATTACTTAATTGCCAACAATGTTGTTTCTTTCAGCAACAAAAACTCTTTTGCGCTATATAATTATTAGTTTGTTTTTTTGAGTCTTTTGTGTGTAGGCGGCAATTGCTCTCATCTGTCAACTGTCAGTTGTTTGTTTGTCTCTTCGTCTGTCAAGAGGTAAACAATTCGCCCATTGTGTTTGCTTAACTCTTTGGTATTGTTAATGGGCAAATGAGCGTTTCATTTGTTTACTAATCAAAATAGTTGAAGTGCCAATTAATGTTGGTCAACTTTTCGTTTCAATTGTTGTTCAACCAAAGACGCTTTTAATTTGCTTATTTGAATTCATTTTTCGCTTTGATTTCTTGTCATGTCTTCAAATTGGCATCAGTCTCAATTAAAGTTGTCAAAAATAATCGATATCAAACTTTTAACTACGTAATTAGTTAATCGAAATCAATAATCGATTATTTTATGATTATTTTAATTTATTTTTCGCTTTGATTTCTTGTCGTAGCTGCAAATTGGCATCAGTCTCAATTAAAGTTGTAAAAAAGAATCGATAACAGACTTTTAAGTACGTAATTAGTTAATCGATTATTTTATGATTATTTGAATTCATTTTTCGCTTTGATTTCTTGTCGTAGCTTCAAATTATCATCAGTCTCACTTGGATTTGTAAAAAAGAATCGATATCAAACTTTTACCTACGATATTAGAAATATAAATCGATACTTTTTAACTTGCTAAGTATATCGATCATTGATATTTCATACAAAACAACGAACAAGAATAATTTATTACAAAAAAGGTCAACAAATCGATAAACGATTATTTCATGGATACAATCCCAGTCTCAAACTCAAGTATTTCTAGTTTCACACACATTTGATCATTTGAATTCATTTTTTGCATTGCCATCTTGTCGTAACTATAAATTGGCATCAGTATCAATTGAGGTTACAAGAAAGAATCGATTAAACCATAAATTCAAGCTTGATATCGATACTTTTCAGCTTGCTAAGTATATCGATCATCGATATTTTATGCAAAACAACGAACAAAAAGGTCAACAATTCGATTAACGATTATTTCATGATTACATTTTCAGCCTCAAGATTAATTATTTTTTAGTTTCACACGCAGCTTTCAAATGTTGCAAGTTCAATAAAGTGCAATTTGCAATTTGTTATTTTGTATCTTTATTTATGAATCTTGCAGTCGATGCATAATGGAAATGGAAAGGGGGAAAAACCGCTGCTTGAAGTGTGGGTGCGTCATCGTTGTGGATTAGATCGTTGCATTTACTGTTGCATTGCTTAGTGGGTGTTGTACTCGTGTTTATAGAGAGAGAGAGGCAAAGGGAGAGAGATAGAGATGTACTCGACTAAAGCAGTTACCTCCGGATAAAACCGGAATTGCAGACGACTTGCAACTGAGCAAGAAAATAATTCGTGAATTTTTAATTAGACTAAATGTTCAATCATGAAGTTTTTTCGGTAAGTTATATCTTGTAGGAGAAAAGTGAAGCGGAGCTGATCACCTCTTTACACTCCTTCCTAACAAACAAAAACTTAACGAAGAAAATTCATGAACTAAAGTTCATCGTCGATAACCAGCATGAAATTTCGTCGTTAAGTTGGCGCTTGTAGGAATGAAGTGAAGCGGAGCAGAACCTGTCAAGCGGTCGACCAACCTAACGAAGAAAATTCATGAATTAAAGTTCATCGTCTAAGTCCATCATGAAGTTTTTTCTTTAAGTTATCGCTCGTTGGAAAAAAGTGAAGCGGAGAAGCCAATCTCTTAACACTATTTCATCGTCTAAATGCGGATTTAAACTGGACTTAAGCGAAGTAGTTCCATTATGAAGTTCTTTCGTTAAGTTCATGAACTAACTAGAACTGAACGAAGGCGAACTTATCTTGAACTCTATATAAGCCTGGATTGAGACGATGATGTTTATCTTATGACGTTCATTCGTTAAGTTGGAGCTTGTGGAGAACAGGTGTAGAGGGGTTAACTGCTCCGCTTCACCTCTGTCCAGCCAACTAGTACTTAACGAAAAACGTCATGAGATAAACGTCATCGTCCAAATGCGGACTTAGTTTTGATACTGGTTGTGTTCTTTCGTTCAGAACAAGTTCAATTGAACGGCTCATCAAAATGAACGAGTAAACTGTAGTTCATGAACGATACCGCTTATTTGATTCAGTTGGTTAACGTTCATGAACAATACCAGTCATTTTAATTGTTCATATTCATGAACGATATAAAAATAGTTAAAATACTATTTTTTACTTATATTTTCATGAACGTTCAACTTAAGAGCTGCTTGAAGTGAACGGTGTCGTTCTTGAACTTTGAGCTACTGAATAAATTAATTGGCTACGTTCATAACCGACTCAATAAACGAATCAATTAATGAACTTGTTCATTAAATTGAACTACAAACCCTAACTCTACACTGATGTATTTTTGATCATAATATTATAGAAGATTGTGATCCAAGTGTGATCAAATAAAGTTCTACTTCTTAAGTCTAAGAAAAATAAGCTTGAACTCACCTCGGGGTGGTGGGCCGGACTTTGGTGTTGTATGCGTGCAACAAGGTCGACCTATTTTCGATATGGAACTGATGGAACTAGTTGAACCAAAGTTCGAAGGAGGCTTCATCTTGGTGGGAATGCCGGTCACAGATGAGGCGGGCGTCGGTATATTCGAGCGATTGGGTGGCTTCAGTTTTGATGTTGATGTTGTTGTGACTGGTTCCGGTTCCGACTGCGTTGCAGGCGTTGCAGCTGCTGCTGGCGTCGCTGGCGTTGCAGTTGGCGTCGCTGCAGCTGCCACACTTGCTGCTGTTTCACTCATTTTTGCACTTATTTCAAACTTTTGTTTTATTTTAACTTTTATAAGACACACACGCGTATTAAATATATAAACGATATAAAAATTTGGCTAAAGAAAAACTGCCAAAAATTTGTATAAAAAATGATTTAATCAACTTAAATGCAAAAAAACTTACCTTTAAATTTGGCTATAAAACAATAAACAACGAAAATAATTATATGCAATTTTTCATGTGCGCTTTGTGGCACATTGACACACTGTGCAGGCCAAGTGACGTTTTGGCGCGCACATGCGCTATCTCTGTCGCACGCGCGTCGGCTTGCGCATATACAACAAACAGCTGATTGAAGCTGGTTTTTATTCTTCTCTTCTTTTCAGTTGGAAGCAGCTTTGGAGAAAAAAAAAACAAACAAAAAACCGCTGCTTGTTGTTGTTGGTGGTGAATGGTTTCGGTGTGACCGCCTTTTGTGATTATTTCAAATATGCGGAACTGATGCTGCTGCCACCTTGAATTAATTATGAATATAGTTCTCACAACCACAATCACATGCATACACACTAATCAAATACACACACACACACACGCGCACACGTACACAAACAGCGCATTTATTGAATTTAATTTTTTGTTCTTGTAGAGCATAAACGGTTTGTTGTTGTTGTTGTTGCTGTTGCGTTTGATTGCTTGACACAGTTTCGAACGCGACGACTTTGCCAGCGACTGCTTCGCGTTGATAAGAAAGATAACGTTGCACAATGCAGCCCGATTAACTTTGACGATTTAATACGTTTTGCTTTAATATTAACAACAATTTGAACTAGTTTTACGGAGAAATTTTTCTCACAATCGTTTTTTTTTTGGCGTTAGCAGCGTTGGAATTTTGTTGTTGCACTAGGGATGGTTAAACTGCGCTGCATTAAGCCTATCGATAGGTTAGAATATATCGATATAACGGCTGACGCTACGCTAACAGCCAAAAGTTCTTAGATTCAAAAATTAAAGCTGTCTAATGATCTTTCTATGCTTAAAATATTTATTAACTAAATAAAACAGAATTGTTTAAGTGCATTCAGCTTCAAAACTGTTTGCCTGCGCAAAACAAGGGCACGCGGTATTTTTCGCATTCGATAACTTTGGGTGCTGCCAACTGTTGTCAAAAATTTTAAATTTTGTTATAGCTGCAACAGTATTGAGTTGCATGGTCTAATTGTTTTTATGCGCAAATGACTAACTTAGTCTTTTCAGATATTTTTGAAAACCAGAAACAGCAATCTTTTTGATCTAGAAGAATAAATAATAGAATATAATTGATTTAAGAACTGACTAAGATAATAATTTAGATTGATTTATAATATTTGTGTTTATATGGATACATTTTCTGTGGATGTTATAAGTATATTGATGGCATTTTGAATATACTCAAAGAATAACATTAAATCTGCTTTAGTAAAAGTATCGGCCATTTTAATTGACTATTTTAGTTAAAGTTAGCTATTTTTAGCTATTTTCAATGGTCAATTTAGCTAATGTTGGTTATCGATAATTGCGGGCACTGCTTGTGGTATTATAAACAGTCGATAACTTTTGGCGCTGCCAGCCGCTGTCAAAAATACCAGCTTGAGTTAGCGCTACAAAAGTATTGCATTTGCCAAAAATGCAGCCTGGTCACACCGAAAGGTAGACGCTTCAGTATTTTTTTTGATTTCGTGCTGTGCGTTTGGGTGGCTATTTTGGTGCTGCGCATCGTTCGCTTTTTTCGGAGTTTTTTTTGTTTGTGTGTGCGCGCGCGAGTGTGTGTGAGAATAAGAAGAAGCAGCAGAGCAGAGCGGAGCAGAAAGAAGCCGCAAAGGAAAAGCCAATTCTTGGAAATCTTATCAATGAGTTGTTGTTGTTGTTAGCCACACACACACACACACAAACACACACACACAGCTGGAAAATGCCAACAAATTTAACACGTCTCGCACGTTTGTAGTTTCGGTGCTGTTGTTGTTGTTGTTGTTGCTGTCGCGTCTGCAGTTTGTTTGTTTGTGTGCGTCGCTGCTACCACGCCCACAGGCACACATACACGCACACGCACACTAACACGCATATAAGCCATGGCAGCCACAGTTTACAAGCGTCTACAAATTGGCGGCGGCGGCGGCCTCAGCGTCTCCTCCAACAGCAGCAGCAGCTGCCCCGCCTCAGCCTCTGCCTCCAACTCCTCACCCATGCTGGGCCACTCGCAGCTGACGCGCAGCCTGGAACGCATCCTGGAGGAGGCGCACTTTAGCGGCGAGCTAATCTTGACCAATCGCAAGTTGAAGGATTTCCCCAAAACGGGCAACAAATTTAGCCTAACGGATACCGTTATTGCAGGTGCGTACTCTTCTTCTTCTACCACTGCTCCCTCACTCCTTTTACAAACTCTGGTCACACTTTGGGTGCGGCAAATCTCGCAAATCTTGCCTTTTGTGTTGTTGTTGTTTCTGGCTCAGAAAATCAATAATTTGCAGCAGCCCAATGCGCTCTCTTTCGCACTCTCGCACACTCACTCAGTCGCGCTCTCTCGCTCTAAAGTTGCAGTTTTTTTTTGTTCCTTTTATGCTGCACTTGCTCTCTCTCTCTCTGTCTCTATCTCTTTTTGTCTCATTTAGGATTATTAATTATAGCAGCTGTTTTTTTTGCTCTTCCTCTTCTTAGTTTTCATTTTGCACTATTCGCATTTTGGGTGGGTTTTTTTTTTCTTCCCTGTCGCGTTTCAAGTTCAGCTTCAACTTTCGTTTTTGTTGTGCCCAAAATTGCAGTCAACACACGCACACAAATACACACAAACAAGCACACACACAGACACAGACACACCCATAAGCAGCACCCATACCACCCACCCACCCACCTACCCACCTAGCTAACTACCCCGCTGAGCGAACCATCTGTTTAATAGACGACTCCTTCCCTCCTACCACTCCTCCCCCTTACCACAGCATCGATTTTCAGCTGTGAGCGCCTTTGTTCCGTTATCTTTTTGCATTTGAAGTGTTGAAAATTAATATCCAAGTGGTTTTTAGCATACAAATTGATGTTAAGTAGAAGATTAGAGTTTGTAAATTGATAACAAGATTGCGATTTGCGATATTGTGAATCTGAATTTCACTTAAACGTGTTCAATTTCACTTTTGATAAATGATTTTGCGGATTAAATTCACTGGAATTTTGATTATGGTTTAAATCAAGTTTTCATTCAGATAAAATGACACTTTTCGGAATTAAAAACATATTGAAATTCCGTAAAATGTTGGCGAAAGTGAAAACAGGAACAGATTGTTAGAACAATGCAATTAACTGCATTTTATGACGAGAAAAAAAAACGCATTATTGATAAAAAGGCTTTAATTTAATTGATCGCTTGATTTCCGGTGTATATAAAAGTCCAAGGAAGCGATTAAAACTTGATTGCAAAGCTACAGAAGAGATAAAATAATAATTATACTTTTTATAAACGAGTATTGCTATCAAATTGTTCAAAAACAAGCAGAGTTCTTGCTCTTTCAAAACTAGATAAATAAAGGATTTTATTGGGTTTAGACGAAGGATGACGGAGCAGGGTTAAAGCTTCGTCATCCTTTGTCAAAACGAAGTCGTGCGATTTGAAATTCGTTTGAAAAACAAATGAAAGAACGCTGTAAAACCTTAATTTTAAGTTCAATCAATTCCAAATATATATGAATTTCGTTACTTATTGATTACAAATTAAATAAAGAAAATAATAAAATCAATTTTGGTTTCGTTTTTTTCTCCCGAAATCTTGTAAAGCGTTTTAAAATTGGTCGTTGTTGAAATAACATGGATCTTTGTGAACCAAAAATAAGGTTAAAGTTCCAGTGTTAAGGATACTTGCTTGATTTCAAAATATCGATAACCAAATCGATATGTGTTAAAAAAACATGATAAGGCACTCATCATATCGATTATGACATCATAAGCCCAACTCTGCTCAAAAACTAAACGAAGTATTCAGACCTGTTCGGATTTTTGCTTAACTTTTCATTTCGAATCGTTTTTGATTTGAAATAACAATCTTTATTCCTCATTGGGCCATTAGAACCACTTTGTTTTCAATGAATTTCTAATTCTTAAAAATATAATAAAAAAGGGAATGAATTAAAAACAATTAAAAATAATTTCGAAAATGTTCAAAACTACGAAATTAATTCAAAGTTGTTTTACAAACTTGAATTCTAATTTCTGAAAAATTTAAATTTCTGAGAATTCTAATTTCTGAAAAATTTAAATTTCTGAGAATTCTAATTTCTGAGCTTCTACTTAAGTTCCAGTTTCTGTTTCAAAGTAGATATATTCAAAATAATTCAAATGCCATGAAATGAAGTTTTCTATGCTCAAAAAGTGAATTCTTTTCAGTTGAATCGTGACTTTGTTTTAAACAACAACAATTCATACATACTTTGCTTTGATGAACTCGGTTGAAGTTGAAGTTTTTGAAGTTTTTTTGCTTCCGGCATATATTTTCCAATTAAATTTCGTTTGTGGTTCAATGCGTTTTACAATTGAGTCATGAGGCAAAAAGAGACGTGCGACTTGTGGCAAAGGC